>PVHP010054158.1:0-10541 GCA_004024765.1 Zapus hudsonius | reverse complement strand
ACAACTGTGGTAACAGTGAGCTAGGTGCAGTATAGACTCCACCTCCTCTAAGTGGCTATCCGAAACCTTGGAAAACAGGTAACAGTGGAATCAAGAATTCTGTCCTTCCTTGCTGTCTGCCTGTAACTAAAAATCCTATTTTATAATGTATTTGCATGTGTGCGTGCATGTGTGCACACATGTGCTCTGTGTGTGTGTGTGTGTGCGTGTGTGTGTGTGTGTGTGTGTATGTGTGTGTGTGTGTGTGTGGTCTCATCAGATTCATGATATTGATAAAACTGTATCCCAAAGTAAAGCAGGTGAAAAAGCATCAGTTCCTGGTGGGCATAGTGATGATCCAGGATGTGATCCAGGTAGAAAAAATCTTTATTTGAAGTGGGGAGTTAGTAGACATGCTTGATAAAATGCCAAAATAATGAAACGACTTTTCTGAAACATAAAATCTTCTCAAATATCTGTCATGTCCTTGCTTTTAAGAAATGCATTGACTTACCCCAGTATTTTAAAAGTCTGTAACAGAATAGACATAGGAAATAAGGACTTAAATTATGCTTATATTTTTGCATATATGTTATGACAGTTACCTTTTTGCTGGGACAAACATCAAGCCAGAAGCAGCTTATGAAAGAGGGTTTATTTCAGGCTTACAGAATCCGGGAGAAACACCATCATTGGTAGAAGAAGCTGGCTCACTTCCATAAATCATAGCAGAAAGATAGCACCAACAGCCAGCAATTAAGGACAAGCCAGAGCTCAATAGTCTTATTACATACTCACCTTAAGATTGGATTATAAAATCTGGCCCCAATGACACTCCAGAAGACACAGGTTCAAGTTTAATCAAAAATACCTCATGCTATGTGGGACACAGATTCACATTCAAACTACCACATTCTACCCCTGACCACCTAATTCTCACTCATCAACATCTCACAATGCAAATGTCATTCAGACTAACATCAAAGGACCTCATAGTTATTTTTTACCAACTTTAACATCATTTAAAAGTCAAAATTCTCATCTGAGATTCATGACTGCCTCTGTACTGTGACTCCATATAAATCAAAAACAAGTCACATGTTTTCAATACATAATGGCACAAAGTAAACATTTCCATTGCAGAAATGCATAACAAGGAGAGATTGGACCAATGCAAATAATGACCAACAGGTAAACATCAAACATGTACAGTTCCAGACCAACATCCATTACAAGTCGTGAAAATCTCTGGATTCCAATTCTACCTCTCCAGCTGGGCTGACTGAGAAGCTCTCCATGGCAACCATTCCATAGTCCTGGTATATGTAAAGCATCTATGGTTCCTTACTTCAAATGACAGGTCATCTTACAGCTCCATACAATGGCCTTACTTGCCTTCCACATTTCAACCCTGTTTTATATCTCAGCAGTGGTCCCTGGAACAGATTCGTCATCATACAATTGCATTACTAGGCCTCTCCACAGAGGAAATTCAACAACGCCGTTTCACATGCTGTATTTCAATGGCTCAGGTTCATCTTCATAAAATGGCCTTCCTGTGTCTCTACAAAAGGATTTTAACCCTATTTCACTTTCCCCAGGGGCCATTTCCAAAAAAAAAACCAAACCATGCTTCATATCCAATGACCCTTTCTTTCCAGGATCTATTTATATTCTATAGAACCAGGTGGGCTACCAAATTTGTTAATGCAGGGGAAATAAATCTTGACCTTGAATAGCAACTGACTCCTTTAGAATTCTTCCTTCAAGCCACCTACTTTCAATGAAAAAGAATGTTAGTTTTGCTCATTTGAGCTGTTCATAGGAACATCTCACCCTCAGACATCATTTCCATGGTCCCACTAAAAATCAGTTGGTTCACCCTTGATGGTGGTAATCAACTTAAAAATTATAGCTTCAATAACTTAAAACCAGTCACTATGCTGGAAACTTTAAACTTGCTTGAATGTTTCCTGTGATAAACTTTTTAGATCTTTCTGTTCTATACCTTCTGCCAACACAATAGTGCATTGTCTTTAAATTCAATCTTCTTATTCTGTATGGACAGAAGAATTCATCCAACCATTCTGCCAGTAGCCCAGTTCCAACTAAGTTTGCTCTTTCTCCTTTGTAAATTTATAAGCCCAGCCTTTAGAGCACAAAACGTTTTCTACATTTGGCACTTTTTAACTCTCACCAGAATATCCATTAAGCTCTGCTGACATTTCATAGATTCTCTAGCTCAAAGTGCAAAATGCTTCCACATACCTCTTGACCACAATTTCCAAAACACCAAATAGATTAATCACAGCAACAGGTCCACTTCTTGGTACCACTTTCTTTATTGCAGTTACCTTTGGTTCTGGGACGAATATCTGACCAGAAGCAACTTAAGGGAAGAAACGGTTTATTTCATGCTTACAATATCCAACGGAAGCATCATCGTGCAGAAGAAGCTGACTTACTTCCATAGGTCAAAGCAGTGAGAAAACACCAATAACTAGCTAACAAGGAACAGCTGGAGCTCAAAATGCTTCTTCAACACCTTAAGGCTGGACTACAAAATTTGCTCCCAGTGACAGACACCTCCTCCAGAAGGCCACTGGAGATTCAAATTACAATCTTAAGCAAAATCCCTTAGACTATGGGGCCTATACATTCACATTCAAACTTCCACACATAAAAGATTATGTAGAAGAGTCTCCATGATCGTTACTCCAGATTCACTCTTTACTATTCACTAAGGATAGCTGATTTCTCATATGGTAGACCAAAACCAAATTTAAATAGGAAACTTTATAAAATTTGAGATGAAAACTCCACAGATAAAAATAGAAGAATAAAGTTTCTCAACATAATTGCATAAAAACATATTACATTATCCAAAAGGCATTGACTTGCTATAAAATGCTGTATAAAATAATTATGAATTAAATGATGTAAATAATTTCCTAATAGTCAATTGCATTATCACTGGAAAATAGAAAGTCTTTACAGAAAAAGAACAGATAAGATTGCTTGTTCCTCCTTGTGTTGTTAGTTCCTTTTATTTAATCATTGTGACAAAAATCCCTGACTTTAGCACCTTAATCATGGAAAGATTGGCTTTGGCTCACCATTTCAGACTTTCGTGTGATATTCTGGAGCTCTCATGAGATGGAAAATGTGGAGGGGAAGTGTTCACCAAATCTTTAATTTTTCAATAAGACTGATTCTCTGTAGATTTCATGTTGGAAAGGGTAGGTTGATTTCTTAATTATCTTAGTAGGTAATTATGGCATGATCAAGTCATTTTATTTCAAAAAGACTGGTAAAAACATATATGAGGAAATTAAAGATAATTTCCTCCTTATATGAGGAGTTAATCACAAGCCAACTATAAATCATGTAGATTTCTATGGAACGTATGAAGTCACTTGCAGTAAAAATAAATAATTTTCTATAATGAGTTACATTGAAGAATATGTATATATAATTTAATAATTCTTAATTAAAATACTAATAAAGTTCAAAGAAATACATTTGGGCTGGAGAGATGGCTCAGCGGTTAAGGCACTTGCCTCCAGTGCCTAAGGCCCCGGGTTCAATTCCCCAGGACCCACATAAACCAGACCCACAAGGTGGTGGCCCTGGTGTTCTCTCTCTCTCTCTCTCTCTCTCTCTCTCTCTCTCTCTCTTTCTCTCTCTCTCTCTGTATCTCTGCTTGAAAATGAATAAATAAAATATTAAAAAAAGAAATACATTTAAATTATGATTAAGATACTACATAAATTTTCTACTTTAAATAGATTTAATCATAACATACAGAGAAAAACATCATATTTCATTGTTAATACTTTATATCACCTCCTCATGCTGTTATCATATATGCTGCCCATTTTGGGTTGCACAATAAGATATTACCTCATTATGGTAACTTGAACAATGTGAATTGATGCCTATATAAATGAAAATCTAAGTATGTATTTATACTACATTTATAACTCTTTAACTTTTAAGTACTAGACAATAAACTAAAGAACATCTGAATGTTAAATAAGAAAAAAACCATAGGAAAAGTCAATCATTCAACACATAAATGTATAAAGATGTTTGCTCTGTTACAAGATGCTTTTTTCTAAAAATATTTAATGCAGGAAATAAAATAGTTATTTCCTCCTTGAGAATGTCACAAAGTATTAGGCAAGATGATATATGGAGAGGTTTGATTTCCTCTTAATAATCAACAATGAAAGCAAGATTTTGGCTATTACATAATACTTTCCTGTTTCGAATCTTTCTTGTTGAACTATATATAGAGAAGGAAAACAGGAACACCAACAGACTAACTAATAACCTCAAAAATTCATGAACCCAATATTAATTATTAAAAAAGAACTTTTACTATAACCAGGACCAAAAATAAAAAGTATGAATTCTCATATTCTCACAACTTCGTGACAAATCAAAGGAGAATAATATCAAGATTAACTACTCTGAGGTATAATTCCCTGACCATATTCTTTCAGAATATTAGAGAGAAGAACATGCTTTATGTGATATTATTATGGTCTTTACATTTTGAACAAAATAGAATTCTACATTGCTTGAAATATTCAATTAACTCTAATAGAAATAGCTGAAGAAAAACACATCTTAGAGATAAAATAGGTTTGACCTCATATAACGTTGTCAGATTCTTCAGTGAATCTCACAAAGGAAGATATCATTTGTCTCAGCAGGATGCTCCATGTATTGCTTAGAATAATATCCAAAGCTATCATTTGTAGAAGGTAATTTTCTCATGTGCTAAAAATTAGCATTTTGAGATGAAAATTTTTTGATTTGTCTTAGCTCAGGGCTGGATAGTATAGATTCTAAATAAAAACTGTGGACACATGGTTGACTTTGTACTTTATACAAACATTTCATTAATATTTATAATGAAACATTTGCAATAAATTCTATATTAATTATATAAAGATAATTTTAAGTGAAAGAAGCAAGTGTTCTATATCCTTCTGTTAGACCTAAATTAGTCCTCTACTCTCCTTCACACACACAAACTCACACACACACACACACACACACACACACACACACACACACACACACAAGCATACACATATCCACACTGTCAACCTATCTTTCCCATGTTAAACAATGTGACAAAATATTTTAAAAGCACTTTAATAGTGTATCAGAAGCTTGATTTAACTATGAATTTTGAAAGTTATTTTTGTGATAGCTCATGACCTTTGGAACTTTATAGGAAGAAGTAATTGTAGGTACTCTTGAAAAGTTGAACTGGATGTGTTAAACAAAATGCAATGATAATATTAAAACACAACATCAGTAGCACACATCCTGCTTTGCTACTGAGAAAATGATCATTAATATTTCTGGTAAAATGATACACTTTAAAAGTGTTTACATATTTTCTACTTTTTATATATTTGATATTTTATTGGATGTGCTGTGTATTTTATGTGTACACAATGGACTGACATATAAATGAAACATTTTTATTCATCTAAAAAAACTCTACATGGGGAAAAAGGCAAAGCCAATATAAATTCCTCAATTTTTTACAAATATTTATATACATTTATTTTCAAGTAAGGTGATGAGAGAAAGAGAGAGAGAGAGAGAGAGAGAGAGAGAGAGAGAGAGAGAGAGAGAGAGAGAGAGAGAGAGAGAGAATGGGCTCACCAGGGCCTCTAGCCACAGCAAACAAACTCTAGATGCATGAGCCACTTTGTGCATCTGGCTTTAACTTTAGGTGTGTACTGGGGAATTGAACCTACATCATAAAGCTTTGCAGACACTTGTCTTAACTGTTAAGCTACCACTCCAGCCCACAGTCTTAAAATTCTATGGTGCCCCAGAGGTGTTTTGTGTGTCGGAAGTGTTGTTTGAAACTGGAAAACGTTATTTCAAAGATTCAGTTTTGTTAATTTAACAATATTTTATTTGTTTTATAATTTTTATTTTAATTGGTATATATTTATTGCCCATGATACTGTATTTCATTAAGATATTTTCATATAAATCATAAAGTGTTTTGAACATCCTCTAGGCTTCCATCCTCTCCCCTTTCTCATCCCTCCTTCTCCTCTTTGTCCCCTTTTGTTCCCCTAAACTGCTTGGCTTCTACTTTCATGCCTTATATATATGATCTTTTGCATGTATACAAAGTCCAGGAAACACAAACAAGACAAAAGATATGATACTTGTCTTCCTGGGTCTTTTTTGATCATTTCTAATGATAAGAAAACATATTTGATTTGAGATTTTCTCATTCCTAGTTGAAGTGAGCTTTCAAAGATGTTTAAAATAAATACTATAATATTGCTCATGCCATACAGAGACTTAATACGATTATGATTATTAATATTAATTAATTAATTATTAATATTATGAGTATATACTATTGCTAATGCCTTACAGAGACTTAATAAGCGAGTTTTGTATCTCTGGTTACCACTGATTTTAATGCCAATGTGTTTGGAAACTATGTAAATAATTAATACATTTCAGGACGATAAGAAGTTTAAAGGTGTGGAGAATTTTAAATAATAGTCACAAATTTAATTCATGTCTGTCTGCTATAGGACTGTAATGTTAAGTGCAGAGTCCTGCATATATTTTATCACAGGTTTAAGTAATTATATCTTTCATCTTTACCTTATCGTTCTTTTACTTCACTGTCTTGAAATGTGTAGGAATGACAAAGTCAAATCACCTTGGTAAGCTTTTAATAATTTTCCTATAGTACATATGAGTGTATATACAAATAAATTGAATGTTTTCACTATTTATAACTCATAGTATATTAACATATCATATAGCATATACATAGGGAAATATGCTCAATATCATAGTGGTATAATATATTAAGTAACCCTTACATCCATTATAGATGGGTGGGTTTAATCATATCATCTATTCTCAAAGACACATATAGCTATTGTATATGGATGGCTTGGCCTAGTCTTGCATATAAAATACAACTGCTCATAAAGAGTACATTATTCTTCACCATTAGCATGAATTTCACATCTATTTCTTTCTTGATCTGGGACTAAAGAAGAACACAGGCTTTGAAGACAATCAGTTCATTTTGTTTGTGGTCATGACATCTTATTCAAGAGGATATCAAAGAACAATGACCACCAACCTCTTCCTGAACCCAGGTACTCTAAAGAAAGAAAGACACATAGAGCCAACTCATTCCCAATATTAATTAAACACTGGAGGTGGAGGAGTGACTTGAAAGGCAATGATGCGAAGGTACCTTTCTTCTTGTGCCATGATTTTATGTTTATCTCTTCAAAATTCAAAGGTCATTTAAAATTGCTTTGGGGAACAATCCAGTCAAATGCTGAGAGGTATACAATCTTAGAACTGTTTTTATCAGAAGTGTACAAGGGGTTCTAGGGAGATGGCTCAGTGGTAAAGTGATTGTCACGCCCCTGTCATCATCAGGTGTGACACCTAACAATGACAGGGCATCAGAGGTTGGGCTTCTTTCAACCAGATGTTGCAGTCCTGGGTGAATGACCCATGGTAAAATGGATTAAAGAGATGTTTGAAGATACTGAAAGAGTGTGTTATTAATGAAGACTATAGAATCTGTAAAAATAGACCATTTTTTTGTGACCTGATTATGTCCCATGCTCTCTCTTCCTCGGCCCAGAGTAATGGGTCATTTGCTTCCTAAAGTGACTAAATCAAATGGAGAGAATTCTGCCTTTCATTGGCTAGTGTCGGGGACTCATACATCCTGTAATTGGATGAATTTGAAAAACCAGCAACTTTTGGTTTTGTTTTAAATTTAAGATCAGTTTTTGGAGTTAATCCAAACGAATTAACTAGATATTTTAGTACAATCAGCTTGAATATAGCATGTACTTTATATACCAATATAACCCAGAACACGACAGTACAGAGATTTGGAGAAAAATAAAAGAATTACCTTTCTTTATATCACTGAAAAGGATATAAAGTTTTATATTCTCATTAGTGTTTTGACAGAGCTTTGAACATTTAACTGCTAGAGTAATTTTGGAAACCAAAATAAGTCTCAATCTAAATTCTCTAAATTTTAAGAGAAACGATTTATATAAATCACAGTATAAAACCAATATGAGGGTGTATACACCTTTGTGTGTTCATGTGTTCAAGGGTGCATCTGTGTAAGTTTAAATCTAGTGCAAAGAGTTTTATTTCAGATCTAACAATTCCTTGTATTGTTGGAAAAATCTCTTCATTGACTTTATTCAGTTTTCTCCTCTCTAAAATAACAGATAGCTCTAAGATTTTGTGTGTTACTATTATCAGTAAACATAATAATAGTCTTGTTCAATGCTGGGAACAAAAAAATGTTCAATGTTATTAGTTATTTCAACATAATAAATATTAGAAAAACTTAAAATAAACAAGATATTCTGCTTTCAAACTGAGCTTTGAATTATCCAGTCAATGGAAAAAATACAAATAAAAACTCTTTACCATTGACTATTCTCATTGGTGATCAGAGAAGTAAATTACAAATCAATAAGTATTGTTCCTACATGAGTCAAATATTTTCTGAATGTTTCATAGCTGCAGGAAATTGCTAATATATAAGTAAGATAATACACTAGTTATAAAGCGCAGTAAAGCTGCCTGTGGATAATGTCTATTTCTGATAAATTCAATGGGAATTTAGGATTTTCAGAGATGATTCCCACACTAAGGAGAATGATTACATGGGATGGTTGCTATTTCTATCTTCTATCCTCTCGCCTACTCTATTCCAGCCAATGCACACTATTTGTTCATCTCTGATAATCATAAACTCTTCTGCAAATTGAGCCTTGGTTTCCCTTTCTTTACTATGAACTAAATGACCTAGGCAGAGAAGCTCTCACCATGTTAGGGCTCAATGCCATTTGCCAAGCAGAAAGAGTCACACAGGAGAGTCACATGGTAATATCTCTAGAAAAAACATCCATCCCTCAGCAGAATTCCAACTTAGTTTCCAAGACTGTTTTCTAGGCACACTGAGATTCTGGCATTCCTGAAGTCTTCTACCTTGCATGAAGCTTAAGATCCATATATTCACTCTATATGTGTTATCAATTAATCTTTGAACTAATATAAAGATCAGGTCAAATAGACGACTTAGAAGAGCGTATAGAGAATAGGAAAAAATCATGAATCTCTTAGAACTCTAAAATTTCGAGATACATACACAGTAGGATTCAAAATTCTGTATTAAGTTTTCATTCTCAGGCTCCTATCTTCTATCAATACGCAGCAATATTTGAGATGTGGTCTGTCATAAATCATGATCTTCCCAAAATAATCAAATATTTCATTTTAAAAATATGATAAAAACTAACCAGTTGCAACACAGGCTTTAATTAAGTCTCACATTATAACAGTGAAACTTTAAATATGTCCATCGCTGCAGAGTCCAACCAGTAAAAAGGAATCAATGCTTACAGAAGCGAACACAGTGATATTCGGTGATCATGGACTTCGCTGGAATGTGTTTTTTTTTTTCCTTTTTCAGGAAAGTAGCTGACTCATAATTACAAATTGATTTATTCAGAGAAAAACTGAAAATCAGAGATTATATAAATTCAGCTTTTAAAAGTAAAATTAAAAAGAAGAAAATTAGCCAAATTACTATATAGTGGGAAACTGCTTAGAATTTGAAGTAGAAATTAAGGCAAAACACAACCAATTGTGATGTTTTCTGGTTAGTAGGCATTTATAATAAACAAATAACCCTTGCTGCTTCTCAAAGCATAGCAAATTGGTTGAAAGCAGCTCCCCTTCCATTTCTATGGATCACACAATGTGCAAATGATCAGCTCCCATGTTCAGTTTAGAGATTAGAAGGGAACATTCACTGCTTCCTGAGATCAGATCCTTTATTCTCTCACTTCTGCTGTTCAGCACATTAGTATGTATCCCAATTTATGGATCAGCTTTAAAAAATGCTGACCAGTGCCTGTCTTCACTGTTCCTAGGGTCTTCTAAAGTAATAGATATCATATCTGCTTCCCTTCTGTGAGCTTCAGGCCAACCTCACTCTTTCACTGTGACTTATGTACACTCTTAGGAGACAGCTCCAAAACAGCCTGAGGCCATGCCTTCAGGAGGATCATTCATCTTGACATTGGAATCTTTCTTTCAGCTGTGGTTCTATTTCAACTGTAAGTTTTGAGTACTTAGTGAAGAAGAGATAAGTGAGTTCTTTATACAAAATTGCTTGTTGGTGACATGGGCTTTCTCTTGGAATACTTTATTTTCTTCTTTTTTTAATATTTTATTTATTCATTTTCAAGCAGAGAGAGAGAGAGAGAGAGAGATAGAGAGAGAGAGAGAGTGCACCAAGGCCACCACCTTGTGGGTCTGGCTTATGTGGGTCCTGGGGAATTGAAACCAGGGCCTTAGGCCCTGGAAGCAAGTGCCTTAACCGCTGAGCCATCTCTCCAGCCCCCTTTATTTTCTTCTTATTTTCTATAAAAGGGTTGATTTTTTAATGGAACTGAAGGGTATAATTTGGTAATTATATTGTATCCCAG
>PVHP010054157.1:0-10517 GCA_004024765.1 Zapus hudsonius | reverse complement strand
CGGCGGCGGCGGAGGAGGAGGAGGAGGAGGAGAAGGAGGGAGGAAAGAGGAGGAGGAGGAGGAAGAGGAGGCGGCAACTGCAGACGTGGTAAGGACGGGGTGGCCACCTTAGCTGGCTGAGATCTGCTCCAAGCAATGTAGCAGCCTGGGCTCACGAGTTCTCTGACCCAGCCTGCCCTGGCTCTGGTGGAGGGTAAAGAGCCATCCACAGCACCCCGTGACCCCTGCATCCCACTGTGCGTGCACACACACACACACACACACACACACACACACACACACACACACGATCTCATTCCATGCCTGTCGGTACTAACACTATTGACAAAAGTATCCATGCTTAGCAGACACCAGGCCCTCTAACCAGCAGTCTATAATCTGAGTCTCTCCAGACTTGTAAAACCCTTTATGGAGGACCTACTCTGCGACCGCCGAGTCTCTGTGTGCATTTTCAGTGTGATTACGGCCGCAGTTCTGGAAAGTGGCTGTCATGAATCAATCCCTCACTCTGAGCAAGGTGCATGGACCTTCATGCTTCATGCACGATCCAGTCATCACGATGACCAGTGGTTTACATCCAGTACCGGGCAGCCAGGAGTCCCGAGTCCACCACCCATAAGCAGAAGACCCACCAATGGAACTGTAGCTGGACTCCAATAAGGCACTTGCTAGGAAGGTTCCAGCAAAACCACTTCCAGGTTCACATGCTCGTTGATGGATGGAGACTCTGTTAAATTCATTAGCAGTTGGATCAGTGGAAGCTGTCAAGTCCTCCACTTAAGCAGGTGGCGGGAAAAGTAGTCAAATAGCCAGAAAAACCTCCTGCTATTCGCGTTCCTATCACAGAACATCACATGATATAAAAACAGTGGTATCGGTGAAGTGTCTGCCTCTCATCTGTATTGTCATGTTCAAGGTCGAATAGCGGGGGAGTCTCAGAGACCGTATCTAGTCCAAGTCTCAGAGCATCAGCCACTTACCCAGAGATCCTGCGTCGGGGCTGACGGTGACTTATTTTCTCAGTCCCCAAGAGGAGGTGCTGGAAAATGTGTAGTTGTATCTGCTGTCAAATGTCTAGTGGTTCCTTTTAAAGAGAGTTTAGCAACCTTGTGGCCAGGGTGAGACCTGACAAGGTTGAGGGTAAAGAAGAAGAGACTCAGGTATGAGGAGAGCCCTGTGACCTCAAGGACAGGGAACACACCCTGGGACTGGCAGGTGTGAGGACAGAAGAAGCTGGAATTTTCTGACAACTGATCTAGTGAGGAGAGGAGACAGGAAAGGGGAGCAGAAGAAGGGAATACGATGGCTGGAGAGATGGCTCAGTAGTTAAGGTGCTTGTCTGCAAAGCCTAACGACCTGGGTTTGATTCCACAGTGCCCACGTAAAGCCAGATGCACAAAGTAGCGCATGCATCTGGAGTTCATTTGCTGTGGCTAGAGGCCCTGGCATGTCCATTCTCTCTGTCTGTCTCTTCTCTCTTTATCTCTTTCCGCTTGCGAATGAATAAATAAATAATTTTTTAATAAAAGAAGGGAATGTAGGTTTATTGAACGCAGCAGCGGCCAGGTCTTGCATCAGTCCCTTAGCCTCACAGTACCCGGATGATCACACCACTCCTTCAGGGAAGGCCCAGCATCCTCACATCACCTTCCAGGACGCCAGGGCTCATAGCCTAGTGCTGAGGAACACAGAATACCTGAAGGCTCTTTCCCTTGCACATCAGTCTCTGAGCAACTGTGGACTTGACTTCCAAGCCCTCCTGGGAACACTGGGCCTTCTTCTTCCTTGTCCTTGGGGGCCTCTACCTTCAGGTCCATTTTGAGCCTCACTCATTGTCGAAGTCAGCCACATGCCGCTGGGATGAATCTTCAAACCAGGCACAAATTGGGGGTGGAAAGTATTTATTGAAATTATAGATTCAGGGGAAGTTCCCTAACAGCGAAAGAGACTGGCCCTCTTTCACAGGTCCCAGCAGAGAGAAAAACCCTTCACCTATACCACACACAGAACAGCAAACAGGCAGGAGCCAAGGAGATAATTTCTGCCCCTTTATATAGCCTTAGGGTGGGGTCTTAAAACCTTCCCCAGACTTAATGGCTTCCTGAGTCTCTGGAATTTCCTTCCTGCACTGCCCACACAGGAAAGGATGTTTACTTCCAGCTTCTTTGAGCTTCTTTACATCCTGCCCCCTACTGAGAGGCTGCCT
The DNA here is from genome assembly GCA_004024765.1 of Zapus hudsonius. Lineage (NCBI taxonomy): Eukaryota > Metazoa > Chordata > Mammalia > Rodentia > Dipodidae > Zapus > Zapus hudsonius. The sequence goes on along the minus strand of PVHP010054157.1, from coordinate 8,311 downwards.
TCCTGTGAACATCCTCAGAGACCCACCCAAGATAATTAAAAAGATCAAGTTGACAACAAAACCTAACCGTCACACTCATCCTCCTAAGGAATCAAAAATAGGATGGGTTGGGATGTAGCCCAGTTGGGAGAGTACTTGCTTAGCACGCAGGAAGCCCTGGGTTGGATTCCCAGAACTTTATAAACCAGGAGTGGTGGTACACACCTATAATTCCAGCACTTCAGAGGTGGAGGCAAGGGGATCAGAAGGCCAAGATCATTCTCAGCAACATAGCAAATTCAAGGCCAGCCTGAGATACATGAGACATTGTCTCAAAAGGAAATTTAAAACCCAATGAATGTTGGCACTTTCCTTACCCTCTGCTCAGGCCTGGCCTCAGATGAAGACAAGAAAATGGTGACGGGCCGGGGACAGTGGTGCACGCCTTTAATCTCAGCACTTGGGAAGCAGAGGAGGAGGATCACTGTGAGTTCGAGGCCAACCTGGGACTACAGAGTGAATTCCAGGTCAGCCTGGACTAGAGCGAGATCCTACCTTGAAAAACCAAAATGAAAAAAGAAAATGGGAATGGGAGACACAGCTTGTCTCAGCAGCCTAGCCCACGGTCTGGCCCGGTCCACCAGGGAGACTGTAGACTACCTTCCAGTTCACAGCAATTTTCTATACCACATTTGAGAAGAAAGGGGACGCACCTCAGACGGACACACAGACAAAAACCACAAGGAAATACAGTCATCAGGAAGTCAACAATAAGTGGCCTTGAACATTTCAGTGTCAAGTGCATGTCTGGGTACACAACTTTACCCTCAGCACCTCATGTGGCAAGAGTTTATAGATACTATTTTTAATTACACCTTATGAGACCTCTGAGGAGATGGTGTGGTCCTGTTTTATATGTCTAAAGACCAAGGCTCGACCACAGGGCATAGAGGCAGAGAGGGGGATGCAAATCTCTGTCTGCCTGAAATGTCTACAGATGGTTCTTTTCCCATCCACAGAGAAAATGGGTTCCACTGTCTAAAGGTTCTTACCAATCCAACGTTTCCCTACTGTAGGGCGTTCCTTCTCAGGGATGCTGAAACCTTGACTGGATGCCCTGTCAAGGTTTGTTTTTAGGTTTTCACTGGTCTTAAGAATTAATTATAGGGGCTGGAGAGATTGCTCAGCGGTTAAGGCACTTGGTGCCTAAGGCCCCTGGTTTAATTCCCCAGTACCCACATAAGCCAGACCCACACCTGGTGTGCTCTCTCACTCTCTCTCTCTCTCTCTCCTTGAAAATGAATAAATAAATTTTTTTAAAAAAAGAATCAATTATAGATAAGCCAGCTATACAACTGGAATGCCTAAGGGGAGCCAGTTTCACGTTCCAGTGATAATATTAATAATTTTTATTTTTTTATTTTTCTAAAAAATATTTTTATTTATTTATATGCAAGCAGAGAGAGAGAGGAGATACAAACAGAGAGAATGGATGTGCCAGGGCCTCTGGCTACTGCAAATGAACTCCAGATGTATGTGCCACTTTGTGCATCTAAATTTACGTGTTGAGCCCAAATCATTAGGCTTTGCAGGCAAGTGCCTTAACCACTGAGCAATCTCTCCAGCCCCTAATATTTAAAAAAAAAAAAAAAACTATGCAACCCGGGAGCTGGGTACACAGACGCTGAGACAGGAGGATCGTCAGTTCAAAACCAGCCTGGGTCACATAGGAAACAAACACAAGACTTTGTCTCAAAAAAAGTAAAAAAAAAAAAAAAAAAAAGGAGCCTGGAGTCTCCTGACCAGGCAGGGTGTCAAGTGCCTCTAGCTCTATCCTTTATCCCAAAGTGCTGGCTAGGATTCCTTCCAGCACCTCTCTGTCAACCTGGGTGACCACTGCTTCCGTCGCCCATGGCCCTGCATGGGACAGGAGAGACGCCTCAGTTCCCTCGGGGTTACTCCCCCAGAGGATATCAGCTCTGACCTGCAGATTCCATGGGAAGAAAAAAATGCCAACTTTGACACCCTTGGAGTCTGTCCTGATTAGAAGCTCTGAAGCTTCCCCCCACCCCCACCCACCACACTGGGCACCAAGTTCACCTCTGGGGAAGGAGTGGATGATAAAGGGGAAAGTTAAACTCCTATTAACTCTTCAGACCTCAGCCCAAACATCACTTCTTCAGGGAAGCCCCCACCCTGACTCAGGGCCCCTGGGCATCTGTCCCTCGGGTCAGTCACTCCTCATTCTGCTCAGGGATTGCCTCTGCCTCCCTGCTGGGTTGCTAGGCCCTCCAAGGAGGCATTCATCACCTAAGATCCCAGCATGCGCACATAACTCTGCAAGAGTCAGGAAAGCCATACTTACTGGGTGCCTGGTGAACGACTCACCCATTCTTCAGAGTTGAGACTCCCTCCTCTGGGCTCCCACAACCCCTGGACACAGCCTCCTTCCTGCCCAGCCATTGAGCTCTCCCCACCCACCCATTTTTCCTAGTCTCAAACTCAGCCCAAGAGCCAAACCCGAGCCTGAATTAGAAGATCAGAGATTTTTTTAATATTCACAAATGTATGTGTGCAATTTATCTTAAAGCATAGAAAGACCTACCAATGACGGGTCACATTGCTCCTGGCCCCCTTAGATGGAACCCCAAGTCTTCAGATTGTCTGAGATCCCCAACTCCCAAGTCTTCTCACTGAGACCCATTTCATGCATCCCCTTGGGACCACCACCCACCCTGGATCAGACTGAGAGGGTCCCCTGCATCCTCTGTCTAGGACCACCAAGAGCAAGGGCTGAATGAGCGCTTGTGGCAAGTGGAGAGACGAAGTGAGCAAACCTGAGTGTTAAGAGGAAGCCTTCCCTGTTCCCTGGGGGATGAACACCGGATTAGCCGTTCTTTAGGGATTAGTTAAGAAGAGATAATTGAGTGTACCAAACACTTTGTATTTTGTCTCATTAGTCGCGGAGACGCTTGCCATGCTTAAAGTTGGGGTGGTAAGTAGGTTAATCTCATTGAACTGGTTTAATAAGTAGAAATCCATTTTCAACTGGCTCCAAAGATTGGCAATCCTAGGCTGTGGCCCAGCTCCCAGAAGTCGCCTGCAACGCTCCTGCCACCTGGTGACAAAGGTGTGTATTGCAGGTCTAAAAGGAAAACTGTTGGGGGTGGAGAGCTGGACCCTCCCATGGCAGAAACAATTCTCTAAATTAATTAATTAATTTCGTGCAATTCAAAATACAAGTGATGAGTATTTGAGCCGAGCTGAAAGTCCTCCAATCCCTGATAGCTTTTAACTATAATCAAGGCAAGACATTCAAGGAATCAATAAAGTTCAGTTGTTAAGCATTTGCCTGATAAGCATGAGGTCCAGGGTTTGATCCCCAGCACCACCAAACAAAACTACACAGAGCCGGATGTGGTGGTGCCTGCCTTTAATCCCAGCACTCTGGGACTACAGAGTGAATTCCAGGTCAGCCTGGGCTAAAGCGAGACCCTACCTCGGGAGAAAAAAACAAGACATTCAGAAATAACTCTGCAAGGTGAACCAAGCTTTTGCTTTACAACCCTCTCCAACAGGGCCCCTGTGAGCCCAGAGCCTGCCCACACCAGGGTCACCCCTGCCTGTCATCTAGGTTGGCATCTTGGAAAATATAAACTCCACGGAAACTTTCAGAATTCTGCCAGCCTCAGACCTCAGCTCTCCCATCCTTAGGACTCTGATGGTCCCCCACCCCAGAAGAGAATATTGTCCTGTGCCTGGAACAGACCTTTGGTCACCTCTGCACCACAGCCTTGCAAAGCAGCAGGACTAGTGTTTGCTGCCTGCTGAGTTCACAGCATGGACCCATACTCCCCAGAGAGAAACACAAAACCATAATCATCCCCAGATTGGCTTACGTTCTTTGTGGAAAGAAACAACACACAGCCTTTGTGTTGCTTTTTTAAAAATTACTGCAACCAAAAAAAATTCCAGTTCATACTCTTTTGAATAGAGAGAAATAAGTAAACATAGTTTCCTAAATCTATGTTCACTGAGAAGCATCCTTTTATTATATTTATGCAAACACATGAGCCAAATCTCATCCTAGGCCGAGAGAAGACACATTCAGTAATAAAATGCAAACTCTGTTTGCAAAGAATTACAAAGGATCAAGTTTCTGGCCTATTGTGAGGAGTGGTTTAAAATTAAGACTTTTAAGCTTCGTGTATCCCAATTTTATTTTGCAATAATCCATGCCTTTAACTTACCCTGTTTATATTTGCTCCGAATAATGTAGCCACGAACACTGATTGTGGAAAGGGTAACTCATTATCCGCTTCCGCCCAGGAATAAGAGGAAGAAAGGAAGGTGTTTGCTCGCGTTCCCACAGTTCTTGGGAAATATTTGCTTTTAGATACTTTGTAATATCGTGAAGTGTACGCGTCTCTGCATGTGCAATTTCAAAAAGGCACTAAGGAGAGCAGAAAGGAGACCAAAAAAAAAAAAAAAAAAGGTTTGTGCACACAGCCCAGGGTCCCAGTGGGACAGATCTGCATACCCACCTCGGGAATTCTGGGATGTTGTCTCAGCCTCCAGCCAACAACAATGATGGCCCAGAAAAGCCCCAAATCCAGGAAGACTTTGGGAGCCTACTAAAGGGACCTAACCATGAAAGGAGCACACGTAGGCACAAGGGTAGAGTGGACTGTTACAGAGGAGCCACCCTAAGTTGAAGGAGTCTGAGTGACTCACCATAACCCGGTGACATCAAGCGTCCTGGCCACCCAGAAGAAAAGAACATGCGGTCAATATGCCAGTATGTCCAGAGCCTGGTCCATCTGAGATTTGCAGTCCCTGCCTGAGCTCACCCCTATTTACCTCCCCCTTCCTTCTCTTCCCGTCCATCTTGCTCTTGGCCAACATTACCATTAAACCTCCCTGACCTTCATGTAGCATGTTTTGCTCTTTCCAGAGCATTCTACTTCCATGAATGCTTCTTAAACTGGATCCATGCACCTCTGGGGACTCTTATCCATGTGCCAAAGAATACTGAAATCACATGACAAGTATGGCTGGCCCTGCTGGCATTGAAATTACCCAATGGTGAGTGACTTAAAACACTGTCTCTGTGTTGAAAGGAACAACGCGGATGCACCGTGGAGCTGAATGCAAAATTCACATGAATTTTTAAGCTGCAGCAAGACTTCAAATAAACACCAAGCTCGTGGTAGGCGGCTTTAAGCTGCGCCCCAACCCCCTAGGGCACCTGTTTACCCTCTTTTGCAGTCGGGTTTTGCTTTGGTGGAAAACTTTGAGAAGCTCTGACTGACTTTGTCATATAAAATCCTCACAACAGCCCTTTGAAAAGCAAGGTGGTTTTAGGGATGGAGAAGTTGGGGTCTCAGATGCAAGCAGGTATCAAAACCAAAGTGTCGGTTCAGGTATTCTAGCTCCAAGCCTGGCACTTGTCCAAGATACTGCTAGGTGCCCTGAGTTGCCAGGGGCAAGAAGGACCTGGGGATGGCTGGCGGGGGGCAGGGCTGGGGAGAATGTTTCATGATTTCCTAAAGCCCTCTCCAGAAACCAATGGCTTCACCACTCATGGACAAGCCTGGGGCTTAGACTCAGGGGGCCACCATTCTGATGATGTCTCTCAAAAAAGCCACTGTCAACCTGCACTGAGGGCGGAGAAGCTGATGCCCAGCCCCCGGTTGTTCCTGGTAAGACTCAGGGGACAAAGGAAGGCCATAAGGAACTCCATCCCCTCTGCTGTCAGGGTGGCTGCGCTGGCTTTCAAGCCTTTGAGCCCAGCGGGATTTTAGAGTCAGTGGCAAGTGGTCAGTGGGAGGCAGGATTCCCATCAGGGTCAAAGCCTTGCCCTTCATTGCCTGCTTGAGGTCTGGAAAGGGGCAGTAGGCCTGGCTCGAGTACAGGGTTGAGACCAGGGTGACGCACAGCCAGAGATCCCTGCGTTCAGTCCCAGGTCCTCCATCAATTAGATGTGTGATTCAATAGGCCCACGTCTCTGTTCCCTCATCTATGTACTTGGCTCAGCGGATCACTAAGAGGATTAAGAGATTTAGTCCAGGGGCTGGAAAAATGGCTCAGCAGTTAAGGTGCTTGCCTTCAAAGCCTAAGGACCCAGATTAGATTCCCTGGTACCCACGTAAAGCCAGCTGCACAAGGTGGTGCATATATCTAGAGTTCTTTTGCAGTGGCTATAGACCCTGGTGTGCCCATTTTTCTCTCCTCTCTCTCTCTCTCTTAAATAAAATAGCTTTTTTAAAAAAAGAGTTGGGTCTGCAAGGATGGTTCAGCAGTTAAGGCATTTGCCTGCAAAGCCTAAGATCCCAGGTGCAATTCCCCAGTACCCACGTAAAGCCAGATGCACAAAATGGTGCATGTATCTGAAGTTTGTTTGCAGTGGCTAGAGGCCCTGGTGTGCCCATTCTCCCCCACACACACTTGCAAATAAATAAATAAATAAATAAATGAGTTAATGAGTTAATGAGTCCATCTACATAGGGCATTTAGACCTGGTGCAGCCAATGCTCCATGAAGATGAGCTATCATTCAATAAATGGGGGTGAAGAAGGGCAGAGCTGTGAGTCACAGGACCCAACCAGCTCCTACCCTGCTGTGAGGCACCTCAGATTGGCAGATGGGAACAGAGGAACCCACGCCCAGTGTCCCCATCTGCTGACTTCTGCCTTTTCCAATTTCCACAGTAGCCACCCATGGGGGCGGGGGCAGAGTGGACATCACTTTCCACTTCCTTGTCTTTCCAACCCTGGCAATGTCTCACTGAAACTGAGGTATGTCTGGCCATAAGGATTCAAAGGTCCACCACAGAGCAGAGGGAGGAAGGGGGCAGCCAGGTCCTGGAGCACTCTTTGGAGCAACTGGGTTGGGGGATATTACAGGGGCAAAACCAGATATACTTCCTGCACTGGGAGATCTCAGAGTCTAGGGGTATCACTCAGAGGAAGAGCACTTGCTGGCACACAAAGCCCTGGGCTCCAGCCCCAGCACCACTGAAGAAAGAACCAGAAAAAAGAAAGATCACAACATCTAGAAGACAGACAATAAATCAGTCCTCAGTGAAATGACAGGACTGATAAATACTTGGAGAGAAAATGAACCTCGATGAGGAGAGAGCACTCTGGGTGTTTTAGATAGCGTGGTTAGGAGTCTCTGATCCTCTGATAAGGAAACAAAGAAATAATAAATATTTATAAATAACATTTCTAATACAGAAGACTATAAATAACCTTCATTAAGAAAGAAGAAGCAAGCTACAGAATTGTCTAAGTGAAAAGTATTCCTGGCAGAGGCAGAGCGTGTGCAAAGGTCCTGAGGATGGGCCAGGCTAAGGGTTTTATGCTCTGTGAAAAGGTAGACTACTCTTTGGAGCAATTGTCAATAACATCCTTCAAGTTCATACATGATAACCTGAGAGTCTGGAGGCTGCAAGACTTCCTGAAATTCTCTTCCAATCTATCACTTGGGAAAGGACAACAGATTGCATAGTAGCCAAAAGGAGGTTAAAAGCCCTGTTTTCTGATTAGAAAGAACAAAGGCACCAGGAATGAGCTCAGCCTCCTCCCCGCACCGAGCAGGGGTGTTGCACGCACACACCAGAGCCGGCACCACGTGTACCCTCAGTAGCAAATGCAGAAATCAAAGTGAAACTGAGCTGAAAAGAGAACAGGTGCCATTTCCTATTGCCAAGGTTGGTCCTGCCTACACCCCAGCTACAGGATGCTCCCTACTTCTGTTCCCTGTGATGTGGCTGCTGGCAGTAATCCTACAAATACCTCGACTGCGAAGAAGACAAACCTGATCACAGGGGGATGTGCTCAACAGAACCTCAAAAGACCCAGAGTATGGGGCTGCAAAGATGGCTCGGTGGTTAAGGTGTTTGTCTGCAAAGCATAGTGACCTGGGTTTGATTCCCCAGTACCCACATAAAGCCAGGTGCGCAAAGTGGCTCATGCATCTGGAGTTTGTTTGCAATGGCTAGAGGCCCTGGAAAGCCCATTCTTTCTCTCTCTCTCTCCCTGTCTCTCTCTCTCTCTCTCTCTCAATTCCTCCTCCCCCCAGAGTCCTGCTCCTGTGGTAAGCAGACCAGTGACCTAGCCAAGCCCACAAGCATCCTGCTAACAGGAACCCCTGTGTCCCCTTCAGGCTGGCAACGCCTGAGGGATTTTGACAAAGGGAAAATCAATGGGGTTCACGTAGGGGGAGAGAACCCGATTTGTCAGCGGAGGATTTGTGCACACGGAGTCCCTCCTGCCCAGATTCATTCCTCCCTGACAACATCTAGCCTTCTTCAGACCACATCCTGGAG
>PVHP010054156.1:0-10541 GCA_004024765.1 Zapus hudsonius | reverse complement strand
TGCCAGTATTTGGCACACCTTCCTGCCGCTGTTTGCAGTGCTATGGCAGGGGTGATGTCCAGCCCTCTGCTCATGCCATCGTTTCCCCTGCCTGGATGGAGTCTCCCCTCGAGTCCGTAAGCCAAATAAACCCATTCCTCTACAAGCCGCTTTTGTTTGGGTTCTTTCTGTGCAGCAACTAGAAAGCTGACCCCAACAGGTGGCATGCCTATTATGGAGAAACCAACTACTCTCTGATTGGATTTGAGGCCTGCTCCATAGGTGGAAATTTCTGCCTGTTACTAAAAATGTAATCAAAAGCCTATGGCTATGGCAGAGAGGAAACTACTACTGTTGTTTGCTAAATGACTATGTTTTGCCCACCAAATTTCCCTCTAAATATTAATATTTATGCCGATATAGTAACATTACTCTCACTTTTTGTTAGAAAAGCTTTTCCTTTCAGATGGTGATGACTACTGGGAAGATTCAATTTTCATATATTAAAGTGTCAATAAAAATTTAAAAGTGGAGCAGAGACCACTGGCATGAAACACAGCCTGCTGCCATGAATAGTCTGACCACACTTCCTTCTGGAAAAGAACAGCAAACCAAGAAAGGAACACTTGTGCAATGGAGGAGCCAAAGCCTGGGGGAGGCAACCAACAGCTTTTAAATCCGACCAAATATTCCACTTAGTGAGGGGGAGCCCTTAACTGGAACTGGGGAGTTAGGGCGATATGCACTGAGAGCCGGACTCTTGGGCCCCCAATAAGAGATGCACTATGCGAGCAATTGAAGGAGAGGCTACTAAAAATAGAATCTAGCTAATTCAGAAATGTGTATCTCAGTTAACCTATACTGATCTCACTCTCTGATGGAGATTCTGTTTGTACCTTTTAGAATACAGCAAGAGAGATGTGGCTCATCTAACCCTACCAAAGAACTGCAGGCCCATAGCTGACATCCTGACAAGAGATGAGCCACCCCTGACGTACCATGGAGGATCCATATGGAACCCCACAGAGAATAATGGGATGAACAAGTGACCAATAGTGACCGCCAATCAGTCAACACAGGACAAGCCAGTGAGACAGACACCAATGATTTTTTTAAGCAGCAATAAACTTTATTAAGATTATAGAGACAACACACTACCAAGAAGGGTGGTGGGCTGCCTGACTGAGAAGGTATTTTGGAACTCTGGGGAATGGGAAGCTGTTTTTCTAAGGGGTGAAGTTTGGGTGTTTCTTTGGTTTGACTGATGGGTTTGGCTTATTGAACCTTTTTTTTCTCTACTGTACATGTCCCTTCCCATGATGCATCCGATTTTAATTATATGGACTCCAAGTTATGCATTAAATGGTAAATAGGAGGTTCTCCCTGAAAGTTTACTTGGAGGAAATAGTTTGTGTTAACTGAGCCTGCACTCAAAGCCAGCTTAGGTCAGATGGTCCCCTTTAGTTTTTTGTTCATTCATTCATTCGTTTGTTTGTTTGTTTGTTTTAATTATCCATAATTAGATACACTAAATAAGGGAATAATGTGTTGATGTCTCCAGTTCCCCTATTTCCCTCTTCTCTGTCCCTGGTCAGTTGGATATCCTCCTCCATGGGATCAGTCCATGGGGTAGGGGGTTGTGAATAGCCTAGGTGTCAACCAGGTTCCACCCCCCTTTGCATGTTGTTACTGAGGGGGCAATGTCTCTGGATATTCTCCCCCACCATGTCTCTTACATTCTTTCCACCCCCTCTTCCGCTCAGTTCCCTGAGTCATGGTGGGTGAGAGTTAAAGCTGCTTTGTAGTTGAAGCCTTAGGGGCCTCTGTGCTTCTGCTTGAGGTTGTGTTTAAAATCGTTGGTGTCTGTTTCACTGGTTCATCCTGGGTTGATCAATTGGCTGTGGTTATAGGTCTCTTGCTTATCCCATCACTGCCTGCGGGGTTCCATGTGGATCCTCCACAGTAGGTCTGGGGTGGTGCATCTCTTGCCAGGAAGACAGCTATCGGCCTGTGGCTCAATGGTAGGGTTGGAAGAGCCACAGCTCTCAGCGCCTTCTGAAAAATACAAACAGAATCTCCATCAGAGAGTGAGATCAGTACAGGTTAATTGAGATACACTTTCCTGAGTTGGCTAGATTCTATTGTTGGTAGCTGTTGTAAATCACTTGTAAAGTGAATTTCTCTTGGGCATCATAAGATTTTGGTTCCCTATGTAATTTACCCTGAAATCCCAGTTCCAGTCAAGGACTCCCCTTCACTGAGTAGATTTCTTGGCCGAATTGTCAGCTATTGATTGCCTCCCCCAGGCTTTTGCACTTCCATTGCACAAGTGCTTTCTTCATGGTTCGCTGTTCTCTCCCAGTAGGCAGTATGTTTCAGCCTACTTATGGTGGCTGACTGTGTTTCTTCTCAATGGACTATGTTTATTCCAGCTGTCATTGACCAGTTTCCCCTGGAAGCTTATGCAGGGCCTTCCAGCTCTGCACTAACTACCATCTGGGGGCTGGTTACCATTCTGGACCTCATAGGGTCTCTTGGTGCTGTTAGATGGCTTTATGTGGTTCCTCAGCAACAGGATCTTGCCTCAGGCCTGGGATTGGTAATCAAGAACTTTGACAGAATCCTGTCGTGTATTAGGGACCTCATGGGTCACTTTGATCAACATCTCAGTGAAGGAAGGATTCTGTGGCTGGGACCAGGAGCTGCTAGACTGATCAGCTTTTCCCAGACTAAGATACTCTCTCCTTCCATTCTCGGCCTCGCTTGCCGGATGATTCCCACTCCATGCTCATAAGTGGACATTGTGCCCGTGAGGATTTTATAGTTTAGAACCAGTTTTGGTTCAACTTCATGTTTAATACATCCCCTTCCCCTCTTTAGTTTTGATATTGGATGTAGAATCTACATGATCCATGACTAGAAACTGATCACGAATATTGGTTGCTAAGGGAGGAAAACTTCCCCATTGTTTGGAGCAGGGTGAATATGCAGCTTTTCTCTGTGCAGGCTGTAACCCCAGGTTCCAAACAGGTTGTTCAAGGAAAGTGACAATGATCCTTCATTGTAGTTTGTCCAAGCTAAGTAGTGTTGCCTGCAGCTGAGCTGTTCCTTATGCTCGCTGCCTCATCCTGACCATGCACAAAAACGTCTTCGAGGGGCACATGTTTTTATATTCCTTGGATGAAGAGGAAGACTGCTGGATCATATAATCTAATAGATTATGCCTTCATTTTCCAGAAGCTTACAGACTCTTCCAAAGTGACTGTACCATTTTACACTCCCTCTGTCAGCAACATGGGAGTGTTCCCATTTCTCTACATACTCTCTGTGTTACTGTCTTTTTAAAATTCATTCCCTTATATTTGTAGGGGGGCCAGACACCAATGATTTTTAACACAACCTAAAGCAGAAGTACAGAGACCCCTATGATCTCAACAATAAAACAACCTTAATACCCACCACGACTCAGGGAACTGAGTTACTTTACCTCTGGGAGCCTTGTTTCTTCATCATTAAACTAGGCATAACAACTTCTAGTTCACAAGTCCTATGGAATTGAACCTAGAATATCCTCCACACACAATGCTCTACCACTGAACTATATGTTCAGCCTTCTTTTCCAGTTTTAAATTTTGTCACCAAGTCTTGCCAAGTTGCCTAGGCTTGCCTGGACACCACTCAATAGCAAGGCAGATCTTAAACTCTTAATCCTTCTGATTCAACTTTTCAAATAGCTGGTATTACAGGCCTGCACCATCAATCCTTGCCACAGATATGTTTTGAAGGAATGTATGTTTTATTTATTTTATTTCAAGAGAAAAAAATTAATTAAAACACTTCCATGAATATACAATTTTATTGAAAATACGTGATTTTAGTGGCAAAGTATTTAGATTACAAACACCTCATACTTTTTCCAAGTTCATTTCAGAAGTATGCTTGTCTCATGGTTGTTTATGTCTTATTCCCTTAATACTAGTGCCAGCCCCCAACCCCATACATAGGTCTAAGTGTCTGACCTGATTTGTGCAATCTACTACCAAAAATGTCCATTTTCTCTTTAAAGAAATATATTTAACAAACCTATCACATAATTGCTACTCAGCAAATATTATTGTTCAAAATTACTTTTAAATTAACATTGTGTAACATTTGACTCATTGGCACCCTTAACTCCATTTTTGTTCTTTTAACTTTAAGCTCTTATAGTTGTATTGATTGTACGTAGATACAGTGTGAAATTCACAAGTTCCAGAATTTATCTGGACCCTGTCCAATGTCATTTCAGTTCCCCATCACTTCTATAAACAAATCTATATAATTTTCTTTTATATGTTTCATTGCTAAATCTTTTAAAAATATTTTTATTTATGAGAGAGAGAGAAGGAGTCAGGTGTGAGTATAGGTATGCTAGGGCCTCCTGCCACTGAAAATGAACTCCAGATGCATGTACCACTTTATGCATCTGGCTTTATGTGGATACAGAGTGAGCATAAAAGATTTTTACCTAATTCCATTTAGTTTTACATATGAAAATATACTCTGGCCAGATGGTCCATCATCAACTCATGATAAACATGGAAAAGGTAAGAGAATTAGACCTAATAGAATATCCCAGGGCCATGTATATCTCACTATGTTTAATCACATATGATGGCTACATATACCCTATTGGTGTACACAGTGTCAAAGTAGATTTGCAAGTAATAATCTTTGTTTGTGGCTAAGAAACTATGAGTTACTTTCTAGGCTTCAGAGACCATCCCACATTCCAACTAGCTCTTTCCATTTTCCATGTAGAGTAAGTGGGCACAGTTTGAATGTTGGCATCTGGAGGCTAAGCCAGAAAAGAATTTTCAAAATTGAGTTTCAAAGGGGAATATTATGACAATAGTCTCTACTTTGAAGAGGACAAGACTTACTAGGATATGAAGTTCATGCACATTTGTGTTAAAAGTCGCATTCATCACAATATTTCATTACATTCATACCTCATATGTGAAATCACTCCTGCTTCAAGGTCACTGGAGGAACTTCCTACCCACCTCTGAACCTTTTACAAAACAGTATAGTCTGCCCAGAGTACTTCCTCTCCAGGCTGCCAATGATCTTTCTCATCTTTTCAAAAGCTTTTGATGTCCCATCAATCATCCAGTCTTCTATGATTGAACAACTGGCAAGGTTTATGCCTCAGTCTGGGAATGGAACACATAGAACTATTCTTACCTTCCTGATCATGTATTTAATCCTCATTGTCTTACATTTACTAGAGTACATTGATCATTTCTTTGCTTTCTAGACTTTGTTCCAGTTTCAAATTGAACCAAGACTCATGCATGCTGCAAAAAGAAATACCATTTAAATCCAAGACTCAGAACTCTAACCATAATGTTATTATACCATGAACTGATTTAATAGCTTAAATAAAAATTTTAGGGTTTTGGTTACAGGTATTAGGATATGAAAATTAGAAATGTCTAGGAGTCTATTATAAAATATAAATGCTAAATGTAGATGTATATGGGGAATCATAATTTAGTAGCATTTAGTAATATTTCATAATGTCTTTATTAAAGGCAGAATCATGGGCAAAAATTAGTAACATTGCATTTAATAATGTAAGTGTGTCTAGAACTTACATACTGATTACTGTTTTTTCAACTGTTACATACACTCAACACAAAGCAACAAATTAGTTCCAAATTACTAGTGTCACATGGACCTGAATTTGATCACCAGTTCTTCAAATTACAATGGGATTGATATGGGTTAACTGCATTCCCTGAACCTCAGTTTCATAATTTTCAATATGGATATGATGATAGTTCCTTCCTTAAAGAGTAGAGAATAATTACTAATATATGATATTTATAGGTGTCTTTCTAAAGTTCTTTCATGCCTTTCAAATGTATTTTCTCATAGTCTTCTTCAGTACCATTTTCATTACTTTTCTCATTGTAATAGAATACCTAATGAGAAGCAACTTAAGGGAGGAAGAGTTTACTTTACCTTACACTTTGAGGGTGCAGTCCATTATAGCAGGGAAGGCACAGCAACAGGAGCATATACAGCTGGTCACATTCAATCTGCAGTCAAGAAGCAGAGATGAATGCTGGTGTTCAACTCATTTGCTCCTTTTTTATTTGGTCTGGGACACTAGCCCATGGAATGGTGTTACCCATAGTTAGGTTGGGTCTTCCCATTTCAATTAACCTAATCTAGAAATATCCTCACAGGCATTGCTAGAGGTTTGTCTCCTAGGTAATTCTATATTCTTTCAGCTGACAATCAATATTAACCATTAGAACCACCCTATGTGGCATTCATTATTATTATCTCTAGTTTATGGGTGTCCTCTAAACACAGAGAGATTAAATCATTTTGTCAATGCCTCACAGCTAGTGATGTGACCTGAATGGGAACCTAGTCATCTGTTGCTTAACTATGGCTGTAAAAATGCTTGCAAAGAATAGATGATAGATTGCCTGTAAAGCCCTTAATGCAATGCCAAGGACATAACAAGTGCTCAATAGATGCAACCTACAGTTAGTATGGTCTACTAGGACTTTTTAGTAATGTTAATACAATCAGCCATCTTCACAACTCAAATTAATAATCCTTCTTGGGTTCTTTTATGTGTGTTACTTCTTTTTTCATACTTTAAAAAATGCAGTGTGTGTGTTTGTGCATGTATGAGTGTGTGTGCAATGGTGCATGTATGGAGATTATAGGACAATTTTGAGGTGCCTGTGCTCTAGGTTTTTTTGAGACAGGGTCTCTTGCTGCTGCAAATGAACTGCCAGCCTCCAAATGAACATCAGACTTGTAGATATGCAAACTTCCTATTCCCATGTCTCTGTTTCCCATTCTTGTAGGCACAGTAGGATCACAGAGACATGTGCTACTTTGCATCCAATTTTATGAGGGTACTTGGGAATTGAACCCAGGCTGACAGGCTTTGTAAGTAAGTGTCTTTAATGTTTAACTGTTGAGCCATCTCTCTAGGTTCCCTCATTAAGAATTTTGTAACTTAAGAGTCTTTTGTCTCAGAAAACAGGATTCATGGTAAGGTGACTTCCATCATAGATCACCATGTGGAATTAAGTCCTTAATTCTTTCCAAAGTACACATAGGAGAATAGGGAGAAGAAGAAGGAAACATACATGTGGAAATAGCAATCACATAGGGTTTATGGGTCTGGGTTAAAGTTATAAAATTCTAAGTCTCTGGTTCCCATGGGTGCTTGTGAGTAGAATAAGGGTAATTGTGATGGTTTATATTGATTGTAAATTTGACATGACACAATATCATCTGTGAGGGATTATGTACATTAATTTACCTTCTTGCACTCTGCGATACATTATCTTGATTAGGTTAATTAAGGGGAGAAAACCCACCTTATGAGGAAGGGGATGTGAAACCATTCCATGGGTTGGGATCATGGACTATATAAAGAGAGCTGGCTGATTCGCAGTATTCATCACTCTGCTTCCTCACTGTGATGAATGTGACCAGCTGCCTCAAGCTCCTGCATCCACACCTTCCCCTCCATGATAGACTAACCTGGAACTGCAAACTGAAATAAATCCTTCCTCACTTAAACTGATTTTTGTCAAGTATTTTGTCCAAGCAAAAACAAGTTGACTAATAAAGTAATATTTCTTTTATAATTTTTTTATTATTTATAAGGAGAAAATGTGTGTATAAGCCTGTATTGGTAACCTCATTTCCCTCCTCCATGTCCATAGTCTACTAAGGGTTTTCCTCAATGGGATTCCCAGAATGATCCATGGGATGGTAGGCTATGATTTTTTTAAGCAACAGACCTATTTGGGGGGTGGTGGTAAAGGGGGCATGTGTCTCTGCATATTCTCCAAACTGTGGCTCTTAAAATCTTTCTGCCCCCTCTGCCACAAAGTTCCCTGAGCCATGGTGGGTGAGTTTTAAGTCTGCTTTTGTGTGGAAAACTTAAGAGTCTCTGGATTTCTACTTTGGACAATTTTGCCCTGATAGTTATTGTCCCCTACCCCCACCACTCAATTTTGCTTCTTAGGTAAGCCATGTCCTTCTATGAGGCTCACCAGCCCTAGTTGTAGAAGAAAAGCCTATGGCATCTTGCATCATGAAGTATGGCTCTAAAGCTTGTAAATAAAAGGCAGCACCAGAAGAATTGGATGAATTTCAAGATTTTGTGAACATTTGGAAGAAACTATCAGTTTCCTATAGGCTGTATTGTAAGAAGCCAGAAAAGTATTATGGCCTCACAGATTTCTGCTTAAAATCCTAGCATTTTATGAGTATTTAGAGAAAGAGAGAGAGAGAGAGATTAGGAATGCATATACCATAGCATATATGTGGGAGTCAGAAGATAACTTCTGGTGTCACTCCTTGGCTTCCATCTTGTTTGAGGGAGGATATCTTTGTTTGTTTACTGCTTCCAACATCAGACTAACTGGCCCATGAGCTTCCATGATTCTTGTGTCTCCACCTTCCATTTTACTAGGGAGGGTGGGGATTATAAATCCCTGCTACCTCATCTGGTTTTAAATGGGTACTGAGGATCTAAATTCTAGTCTTCATGCTTGCATAGAAAGCTCTTTTACAGCCATCTTCCCTGCTCCAGTTATTTTTAACAAGCTCCCCTTCTAAATGCACATTTATTTTAAGAAGATAAACTCATTAATCCAGGAATCATTCATACCATAAATCAAATTAAATTAATTGGAATGTTTCCTCCTTATCAAAAATGAGCTCTACAGTGGAAAACAATCAGAAGACTGATTTGAGCAAGGAGCAAAGAAAAGTTTAATTTGAGAATGTAGGGGAAACTGCTTAATTAAATGAGGGTAGTGATATATAAAGCTGTCATTAGACCCTCTTTTAAAATGCCAAAACATATTGGAAAAGGACAACCAAAAGTTTCACATTGATTTGGTCTGCTCTTCTTCTTGCAGTAATAGGGAGACTCGAGGGTAACAAGGTGTAGAAATGGCAGGAAGAAAAGGTGGCATTTTTGAGGCATCCTTTGTATTAGTCATAGTGTCTAGAGGAACTGAATCAATAGAATGAATATATATTACAAAGAAGATTTATTAAATTGGTTTACATGATTTGGGCAGGGTAGTCCAACAATGGCTGTCTTATCTGCAGGCTTCAGCATCTCAGAACCCAGTAGCTTCTCAGTCAGTCAGAAGGAAGGTATTTTTCTGCATGGTTCTGACCATGCTCAACCTAGGACCTTCACATGTTCCAAACATGGTAACGGATTTAAAATCAGACAAAAACAGAAAGTGGGAGGTGAGGAGACTTTGAGATCAGCCCTGAAAGATTTTTGTCCTTAATGACTTCATCCCCTCAAGGATAATTCAGATACCAGGATTATGTTCCTGAAGACTCCCAAGATTGTTCAGAATTTGAAAATATATGTTCTCCAAGTGGTATGGAAACTTTTGCACTCTTTACTATAATGGAGGTGTCTGAAAGTTGGCTACTGAAGCTGTACATATGTCACATTAAGTCCCTCCATACAATATATCTAATTATGGATGATAAAGATATTTTAAATGAAGATCAAAGAATATAGGGTATTACTAGAAACACAAGAACCATGGTTAAAGTGACCTTAACATACATGTTTGCCCTTATGAGCTATAAAATGTACAGAGATGCATGAGCAGTTGTAGCAATATAACACATTTCTCCCTCATACACATGCTCTCTCAACACATGTATAGACATGACTGTATGCCAAGATTTCTTTACTCACACAGAAAGAGGTGTGCATTGCTAAACACTCAAATATACATCTGTATATATCTGGAGGTATGTGGACACAAATTCAAATATGAATATCTAGAAAATAAAAACATGGAAGTATATAAGAGAACACAATTAGAGAAAAGATGACAATGTAAATTGTAATTGTTACCGTTTATCACAGAGCACTTCATGTAAGCCTACTATGTGCCAATCATTTTACATATATTTTTAAATCAATCCTCACACTCTTCTGAGAAGGATATAATGAATAGTTTATAAATAGGAAATGAAAACTTAGAAGAGACAGTAACTTGCCATAGCTTATGAAACTACAGTGGTAACCACAGAGCAGGAAGTCCAAACCAGGTCAGAATCCTAAAAATTTATAAATCTCCAATTCCCTTATGTTGCAGTCTCTCACGGCAATTCAAAGATCTATAAGCAGATACACACCCATTTACAGGTTCTTGTGTTCCTCAACACAGAGAATTCTAAAATGTGATTAGTGTAACTTTTGTTCTGTCATCATCTTTTTTTTTTATTCTGTTAGTATGGAATTTTTTTAAAAATAATTTTATTGTTGTGGGCTCTAAGCCCACAACAATAAAGCAGCCTTATTACTCACCCACCACGACTCAGGGAACTGAGCGGAAGAGGGGGCGGAAAGATTGTGAGAGCCGTGGTGGGGGAGACTGTCCGGAGGCATGACACCCATCAGTAACAACACACTTGGGCCAGGAAGACCGGGATGAGTACTAAGATATACAGGATCCCTTGCCACAAGGACTAATACAGACAGCCCA
>PVHP010054155.1:0-10436 GCA_004024765.1 Zapus hudsonius | reverse complement strand
CACTGACCTTTCATGGGTTATCAGACTTGCTGTGGTGATTGGTCTCCTGTTTGTCTCGTCACTTTCTAGTAGGTTTCATCCTGGCCCTGTGTGAAGGTTAGGTGTGGTTTGTCTCCTGACAGGATGTCAGCCTTCATCCAATGATTTGGTGGAATTGAGTTGTCCCCAGCTCTCTTAATGCCTTCTGAAAAACACAAACAGAATCTCCATTGGAGAGTGAGATCAATATAGGTTAAATGAGACAACATTGCTATTTTGGCTAGCTCCTCATGGGTATAGCCTCTCTGTAGCTCTCTGGTAGTGGGAATATCCCCTAGTAGCCTGAGATCTTGGTCCCCATAAGATTATGCCATGGATCCCAGTTCCAGTTAAGGGTTCTTTGTCACTAAGCTGATCTCTTGGCCAATCAGTACGTCATTGATCATCCTCCTTGGTTTAGTGCCACTATTGCACAGATGAGCATTTCTTGACTTGCTAGTTTCTTCCATATAGCAGTGTGCTCAGTATTCTTGTGACAACTGTCTATATTGTATATCAGTGGTCTCTGCTTTCTCCAAATATCATTTGTTCCACATATTTGGCATTTTGAGACACTTTTAACCCTTCTTGCAGTATAGGTCTACTGGCAAAATTTTCTCTCGGCTTTTTTCTGTGTAATAAAGTACAGTACTTTTATTTAAAAATATTTCACTATATACAAAATTCTAAGTTTTTTTTTTCTCAATAAGCCTTAAATGATGTGCCATTTTCTTCTGGTTAGATTTTTTTTCTTATAAGAAATTAGTAGTGATTCTTATCTTGATTGTCCTGTGTGCGTGTGCGTGTAAAAATTACATGTATTTATTACATACAACATGATGTTTTGAAATATGCACATGTCATGGAATGGCTATATGAAACTAATTAGCATATAATTACATATTAGTTTTTGTACTATGTACTCTTAGAGCATTTACTTACTCATTTTGTGTGTGTGTGTGTGTGTGTGTGTGTGTGTGTGTGTGTGTGTGTGCACATGCTCACCATGATGAACGAGTGGAGGTCAGAGGACAACCTCAAGATATCTGAGCTCCATCTTCTTTGAGTCAGGTCTCTTGTCACTGAAAACGAGTCTGGCCTATGAGCTTTGCATTCTCCTGACTCTGCCTCCCTTTTTACATAAGCATCACTTTGCATCAGGCTTTACTTGGGTGCTGGGGAAGGGAACCTGGGCCGGTAGGCTTTGCAAGCAAATGCTTTGAACCCCTGAAACATCTCCGCAGTCCTTTGTAATTGTATTTTTATCTTCTCTCTTAGCACTTTTCAAGAACCTAATGTATCATCACTTACACTGGTGATGTAATGAAGCGAATTGCTTATATTTACTATGCTTTTCCTCTGGCATTTTAAAAGATTTTTTTTCTCTTTATCACTATATGGTTTTTCCAATTTTCTTTTGTTTTTCTAATTTTCATGGTAGAGTCTCACTCCCTAGTACAGACTGACCTGGAACTCACACTCTGTAATCTCAAGCTGGCCAGAAACTCATGGCAACCCTTCTTCCTCAGCCTCCCGAGTGCCCGATTAAAGGTATGGGCCACCACGCCTGGCCTAATTTTCCAATACAAAGTACCTTGTTATAATTATTTGTTTTTGTTTATACTGCTGATAAGCATTGAGTTTCTTGCATTTATAATTTACAATTCCCTTGAACTTGTGGATTACCTGGGACATTAATTTTTAAATGTTCTTTTCTGTCTCTGATCCCCACTTTCTCTCAGGACTTCAGATATGATATTGCTGGGTCTTATCCCTGTAAGTCACCCAGGCTTTGTTCATTTTCTTCATACTTTTTTCCTTTGTCTTGTAATGTGTATAGTTTCTATTCTCTGCCAATCTTTAAACCAATCAGTATTTCATCTAGATTGGATAATGTGCCATTGAGTGCATCCAGTCCACTTGTTATTATAGTCGAGTTCTTCCATCTCTGGGAACTTTGTTTAGATGTCTCTTCATATAGTCCATTTATTTCTCTATTATGTTCATTTTTTAATTAATTCATCTAAATTAGTCATTGTAGCTACTCCAAATTCCAATTTATCTGTTAATTCTATTTATTAATTTATTAGTTATTTATCTATTTGCATGTGTATAAGACGTAGGGCATGCCTGGCTTCTTGCCATTTCAGACAAACACCGGATACTTGAGTTATTATTTTTTTTTTGCATCCAGGTTACATGGGTGGTTTAGGTATTAAACCTTAGGTAGAAGGCTTTACAAGAAAATGCCTTTAACCTTGAGTCATCTTGTCAGTACCTGTCATTTCTTGGTCTTCTATTATTGAATATTATCTCTTCTGTTTTGCAGTTTCTTATTCTTCATGTTAGACTATGAAAATGTAACAAGTCACACTTAGATGCACAGATTTTTTAATTAATATCTTTATTATGAATAATTAGGTACATTGTATGAGCAAATCTTGTGAAGGTGTCCCCGTTTCCCTCCTCTCTGTTTCCTACCCACTGGGGTCCCTCCTCGGTGCACTAACTGGATCTGCCCATAGGATAGGGGGTATGAACTGCACCTGAAGTAGTCAGGTTTTCTTTTTTTCCTCCTTTGTGCATTGTTGCTGAGGGGGGACAATGTCTCTGGTTATTCTCCCCACCATGGCTCTTACATTCTTTCTGCACTCTCTTCTGCTCAGTTCCCTGAGTCACATTTTTAAAATATTGTTAAATAAAACCTTGTCACCCTGGTTGAAACTTTAATGTTTCTCAGTGCACAGGAGCTCTGGAAATAATTTTGCTTACAGCCACCTGTAGTTTCTTTGTTTGTTTTGGGATGTGTGTGTGTGTATTCATGTGAAGTGTAGTGTGTGACTGTATCATACATGCATGTGTGTGTGCAGATGTGTTCACAGACGTGGAAGCCAAAGAACATTGAGTATTCTCCTCCATCTCTCTTCCAGATTTTCTGAAGATAGAATCTCACTCTGAATCTGAAACTGCTCTTTCCATCAGCCTGGCTGACTTAAAGCCCCAGAGGTTCTCTGGTGTCCATCCTCCACAGGACTAGGGATATACGTGTGTGTGTGTGTGTGTGTGTGTGTGTGTGTGTGTGTGTGTGTGTGCATCCACAGGACTTTTAAGTGGATTCTGGGGATCAAACTCAGGTCCTCTCAGACTTTCCTGCTGGCAAAGGTGCTCTTCCTGCCAAGCCATCAACTCCAGCTCCAATGTTAATCTTTCATCAAAAAATTTTGTGTTGATCTCACACATGCTCAGACTCATGAGAGCAGCTCAGTCAGTATTGTGCCAAAGACTGACGGTGGCCTTTAGTAGTCTTCTGGAGTTCTTTGTCTAAATACTTCATTTCCTGACTCATCTGCCTGCCTTCATGCAGCTGCTTCAGCCTCACTGACCCCCACACTTGGCCCCCTCCTCACTTCCTCCACTCAGGACCTGCTGCCCTGAGTTTTCCCTTCCTACCTTCTGGAATGTATCCGGGACAAAAGTCTGAAATGATCCTTTCCCTTTTCCTTCTGTCAGGGATCTCAGGGTGGAGATAGATTTCCTATGAAATCTCTTCCTCCCCTGCTTCTTTCCTGCTTGATTATGACTGGACTGTAAACCTGGTACTTAGGCTCCGTCATGCTCGGAGGCAGAGGAGTCACAGTTATCACATACAAGATCTTCTAAGCTCATTCAAATGATGTACAAGCCTCAGAATCGTTCTCATTCTTATGCTTGAATTCCAAGAAGATTAATTACATAAGTCAGTGTAGTGCCTTCCCATCTGGTCTTATGTGTCTGCCGGGTAGCTCTGAATCTTGACAAGATCAGAAGTGCCATATGGAAGGATATCTACCTGGGTCCAGGTCAGTATAAGGTCTGCTGATGTCATATATGGGTTAAATTTGATGTACAGCATTCTCAGTCTCAAGGTCATGGATAATGAGTTATTTTGCAGTTGTATGACTTTAAATATCAACTAATCCTCCAAAAAGATTATAAGCAAATATTCTGATAATGATATTAGAAAGAAAGAAACTGTAACTCCCATGATGGTGCCATGCTAAAATAGCTCAAATCTAATAGTTAGAAGTAGAAAAGATTTAATCATTCAGATTTGTTGATAGTAATAAAAATATATTCATATATCATTTTAAAGGTTTTATAGAATCAGGATTTTGAATGCAGAATGAAAATAAAAATATCTTATATTACTTTAAAAAACATGGACCTGTGTTCCAAAAACTATAAGCTATTTTTTTCAAGACCTGGAAATTTTGTACATATCCTAAAAATAAAATTTGGCATAATCATAAAATCTATTCTGGGTCAAAAAGGACTTTTTATCAAATATAAGGAAGACTTCAGTAAAATACACATGCATATATGTCTACA
This sequence comes from Zapus hudsonius, assembly GCA_004024765.1. Lineage (NCBI taxonomy): Eukaryota > Metazoa > Chordata > Mammalia > Rodentia > Dipodidae > Zapus > Zapus hudsonius. Next base: position 6,050 of record PVHP010054155.1, on the reverse strand, counting down.
TATATATATATGTGTACATCTTTCTACTCATATGGTCAGATAATCAAAATGAGGATATATAATATCACAGAATAGATTCACATGCAGCATGAGTTAGCAAACATTTTATATAAAGAGCTTTATAGTGAAGATATTAGAATTTGTAGGCTATTATTGAGAGCTTGTCACAGTTGCTCAATTCTGCAAGTCTAGTGTGAAATCGCCTATGGAACATGATTAAATGAGGAATTTTTGGTGTGTTCCAATCAAGCTTTCTCTAAGCCAAAGATTCTGGATGGGACACATTTGGCTCACAACATAAAATAATCAGACTTCCTAGCACTAACAGAAATAGGAGTATAATATAGGACCCACTTTGAACCAACAAGAAACCCAGTCGTGAACACTCATTCTGTTTGCACCTGCTGCTGACAGGTGTCAATGGCATCCAAGACTAGACCTCAACCCAAATATCCTCAGCTAGTTCTCATTCTCATCATCATTGTATTTATTTCCATCTTTGTGCTTGACCAGAATCCCCAAAGCCAGGGATTTTCCAACAAGTTTCCATCATATCGCTGGTCTCACTTGCCTTAGACTACCTAAAGTGAAATAATTCAAATATCCTTTGTCTCTGTGTCCCAAATCTTGGGTTGATCTACACAGGTTAAGATGGGGTGAACAATAGAAAAAAATAAGGCCACCATTTAAGTTACATAACTATGTAGGATATTGCCTACACCTCACATTTTAGTTCTAAGCTAACAAAACAAAGTAGCAAAAGTGAGGATCTGGAAGTATAAATGAAAATTCTTGGCTTCTAGTAGACTGATTAGGCAACATGTCCATCAAACAAATGGTGTATAATTTAGAAATACAATTTTATAGGAAACAACACATTTTTAAAGCCTTCAAAAATATAAAAATTTAATACATGCATGTTGAGGTTCATAAAACAATGTAGCATCCACACTGGGTGGCTGTGAGATTTCAATTAAGAAGTCATATATAAAGTAGATAAAGCTGTCTGGTGTATTGCAGGCATCCAACTGTCTCTTTCCTTAGCTTCATATATCAAACATTGGGAAAAACATTAGCTCAACCAATCGATTGACAGAGGCCAGGGTACAATTTCAGGAGATTTTCATAAGAAAAATATGTGTTATTATTCTTCACATCCAGTTCTATTTCTCTAGAATAAATTACAACTGATTTTTTTTTAAAAGAAGGACTCCTAATAGTCAAACAGGAACGTTAGAAAGTGTTCTTTGCAAACATGTAGAATAGATTTGAGAAGATGGAAACTATTGACAGGCAAGGGTGTCCTACAGCAAGACTCTAGCTGAGTGCACTGGGTCATACTTGTATTCAGCCTGGAAAATGGGGCTGCTTAATTTTGTGTTGGATTTTAGTGAGTACACACTCAAGAAATATGACTACAAGAAGGAGGACAAGACGTTCTCTAGCAAAGGTTTATAAAAATAAACTTCCGTAGAAAGAAGAACTTTACAAATGTTTGCCCATGCCCTTTTCCAAAAAGCAAAATAAAATATTTAATAATCTCTTTCATATGGTATAATTTCACTCATTTCAGCCTCAGGCAAAAATGAGAGCTTTTTATTATTTTTTTTTTTGCCAATAAACTTGCTTTGAGCTTTTTCTAAAAGGAAACCTAAGCTAAACAGGTATAATTCTTTTAGAAAAGAAAAAGATCCTTTGACTAAATTATAACCATATTGCCAATGTTTTAGAATTGCAAAAAAAGGAAATAGAAAAAAGTAAGAATTTATGAAAAAATTAGAGTTTGGAAATAAGCTATGAAGTTTTTTTTTTCTTGAAAAATATAAATTGATTAGCAGTGGTCCTTTTTCATTTTCAAGTTACTTTGAAAAAAATCATTGACAGTAAACTGGTCACTGACGAATTCTTTTCAAATTACTGAGAACATTGATCTGGAGTACTAAACATTGTTTTCACCAAGTGGGAAAAGGCCCTAAAGTGAGTCAAACTTGCCTTCGAGATTTAGCCCTTCTCTACATTGCTAAGTTCTCAGAACATGCAGTTATAGGCCATGAAAAGAAGTAGCTCTCCACTTTGAATTTTCTATCTTTGATTTTGTACTTTTCTGAAACCCTATCCAAAAAAAAAAAAAAAACTTAGTAAATTTAGACTCCAATGTTCCAATGTGTAATGGGAGAGAAACCTTTGACCATGTAAAAAGAGTAAATATCAATTGTACTAATTGCTAGCATGAGAAAGAAAGGAGTTTCACATTAAGAATGAAGGAGCTGGTTGGAGAGATGGCTCAGCAGTTAAAGATACTTGCTTGCAAATCCTGATAGCCTGGGTTTGATTCCCCAGCACCCACATTAAGCCAGATGCACAAAATGGCAAATGCATCTGGAATTTGTTTAAAGTGGCAGGAGGCACTGGCTTACTCATATATGCTCTTTCCTTTTCTTTCTGTCTCATGATAAGTAAATAAATATTAGAAAACTAAACCAAGCAAAAAGAGTAAAGGAGAAAAAAAAAACTAGAATTGGGGAAGATAGTTTGTCATCCCAACACTGGAGAGGCAGAGAAAGGTGGATCCCAAGGGCTCAGTGGCCTGTCTGTCTAGTCTACATGGTGAGATCAAGGTGACACATGAGAGACTATGTCTCAAAAAGGGGATGTTATTCCTGAGGAATTACATGTGTAGTTATGATCTGGCTTACACACACACACACACACACACACACACACACACACACAGGTGAAGAATCTCAAGTGAAATAGAAAAGACAATAACAGAACGAATAATAGAACAGTTTATGATACCAGATACTACATTTTAAAATAATTCTTCCCTATATTATAATTGATCACAAATTCTCTTTTGAGAATCTGAATGGCAAACATTTCTGTTCCCCTTAAATTCCCATAGGAAATGGATTTCAAATTATAGTGTCTAATGCACCAACTTTATAATTCTAGTCATACTAGTGTTCAATGTCACTATTATGTATGTGTTTTAATTGGATTGCATTTTTTTTTGATTGAGGATCAAATACAGGACTTAATGAATGCTAGCCAAAAATACCTTTTTATTGAACTACATCTCCAATTATGATTAAATCATGCTTAAAAGGAAACTCTTTTTTGAAATAACTCTCATTATCACATATTATACACTTGCAACATAGCTTTGGCTTACATGATTCAATGAATCTGAGGGGTTTTTTTGTTTGTTTGTAAGCTGCCCCCTATTTTAAATATATTATATATGGGTTCTGAAAGTGTAAAAGATTTGTCTGGGAGCATATAAGTAGAATTTGCATGCTAACATGTCCTATTACAAAGTCACCCTCTGAAAACTAATATTAAGAATAAGGATATAGCGGAAGATGAAGAAGACGTGGGCTTGCCAACTAGCAAAAGGAGAAAGGAGAAAGAGAGAGTTTAGGGTGGTTGCTTATTCCAAGTAAAAACATTTCAGTGTCTATTTTCAGTGTAAATTTCTCAAGACTAAAAATGAAAGGTTCATATATTTTCTTTCAGATGGTTTTAGTTGTAAAACAGAACAAGTCTGAATCACATTTTCAAACGATTACTGAAAAATGAATTAAGGTAGACTTCAGATTAGTCCAAGTCTATTTCTCAGCCTATTAACTTGTGTATATGCAGGTTTTCATTTCTCAGAGCAACATAAACTACATTTTGTCACGTGTTTATAATTTTGGAAATAAAGAATTTTGGCTCCAGAACCACGAAGCTGACAGATAGCTGTAGTAATTCCAAAAATAAAAAAAAAAAATCGAAATTTATGTGTGTGTGAGCAGAACATCATCGAGCATTTACATTTTCTATGACACACTCCCTGTGTGCGTGATGAAGGAAAAAGTCAAAATTTCAGGAATGAGTGTAAGATGTGCAGAACATCTTTAGGATCCGAAACTACTGAAGAGCAACTTCAGGTCACATAAAATCTATTTTGTACTATGTTTGTTCAATATGAAAAGAAACTTCTTCAGAACTTTTCCCACTACTTAAATGGATCAAATAAATCGTTAAGGAACACAAAGACGCATGTCATATAGAGGTAAACCAGCCATAAGAATATTCTGTGTTTATTTGAATTGTGAAGAAAGAACACATTAGACATTTTCATGATTATTTGCTAAAGAAACCAGATTTTTCTACATCAGAAATACATGTGAAGATATGATCTACAAATTCATTTTAAATCTATTTTGGATGAATAATCTTTAATTTACTTTATTCTAAAAATATACAGGAAACCTTATTCATTCTCAAATGAGATCAGTAAGAAATGTGTCTAGGATGAAGCCAATATGAGTATCACTTTCTTTGCAAGTGGCAAACATATTTAAATCACTTTCAGGCATAAATGATTTTGTATTTTTCTGTTAATAACCACTTAAAAGCTGTGTGGTGCTTTCCCATTCTGCTCTGGTATAATTGCTATCTGCCACAGATTTGCTTCCAGAATTTTTTTTCCTAGACAAAACTATGACCATTGTTATTTAATAATGTTTTTGAAAATTTGGATTATATAAGAAAGAAATGAAATCACTATTACAAATGAGTAGATAAAACCATAAATATTTGCTGGGAGGCTAGAAAAGCTAAAAAAATGAGAATAAACATTCAACATTATTCATAATAAAAATGTGCTGGTAAAAGATTACAATATTACATTTTGCCTAATACATCAGGTGAGGTGCAACAAATTATTCTGGTGTGAATACTATTGAGATAAGTTCTCATTTACTTGATGGTGACAATATAAATTAGAGCCATGTTTCCTCAAAGGTAACTAGATCATACATATAAAGATATTTATACTTTTCATTCACTAATTTTATTTTTTAGGATTCTTTTATAAGAAAATTAGGCTAAGTAAAAATGAAATAAAATGCACTCTTTGGAGTGAGGAAGATGGTTCAGTGGATAAAGTGCTTGCTGCATATAGTGTGAATACTTGAGCTCAGGTCCTCAGGACCCACATAAAGCTGGGTTTGTTAGTGTTAGTTTGTACTTTGACATACCTATGGCAAGATAGGAGGCAGAGATAAGGGAATCCCCCAAAAGCTCACAGGCCAGCTAGCCTGGTGAACAACAAGAGACCCTTCCCCAAACAAGGTCCAAGATGATGACACACTGTAGAGTGTCCTCTGACCTTCACAAGTGTGTCATGTACACATATGCATGTGAAGACACACATAACACAAAAACACTTTCACACACTCATAATATACATACACACACAAAATAGATGCAGCTTTTACTATACAATTTAGGAATAGCTACTAGATTATTGCATTCCCACTTGATCAAAAAATTCACCAAACAATGAAAACCATGGTTTTAAACAGTATTAATGAACATACGAACACTTTTCTGATATGACCATAAGCTAAAAGTGAAATTTGAAACAATAATTAGTAATATACTAAGCTTGATTCACAAGTACAGATATCACTCATGAAGAAGAAACTCATAACTGTTTTTCATCAGAAACATTGTATTATCTCATTATTGTAACAGTGATGATTTTTTAGTGATAGTATTTGGGTTGATGGCTGCTTTTTTAATCCCATTATTTTCAAAAGACTGTATAACATAAACTGAAGCATAGGGATGTAGCTCAGTTACAGAGTGATTGCTCAGCATACACACACAAGTGTTTGCTCACCATCACCACAAAAACAAAACAACAAGCTGAGAAATGTTTCCACTGTTTAATGCTTTTATGAAATTGACCATTAGGTATATACTAATTTAACCAAATTTTCCTTTCCCCTCAATGTCTAATAAAAATCTAGAAAGACAAGCAAGTAGTAGTCATATCCTTTGCTTGGCTGTTCTTACACACCCTCCGTAATTCTGCCTTCTTTTCCCACCTCAACACCTAAGGGTGATCACAGAAGATGCTCCCTTGCTTTTCATGTTATTTGTGTAGAAGAAAGAAACATCAAAGTTTTAGACCTGGCAGTGATATACAGTAAACTTTAAGATGATTCAACTTGTATTTATATAATCCAAACATCCTAATTACTTCTGAGTTA
>PVHP010054154.1:0-10622 GCA_004024765.1 Zapus hudsonius | reverse complement strand
GGTAATTTTGTAACATGCCCAGTTTATATTCACATTGCTTCATTATACCAAAAACTCTTATATAGTTTGATTTATTCAAACCAACTTATCTTTTTCAACAGTTGCACAAAAAGTTCCGTGATTAAAATTAATTTAAGCAGTCACCTCCAATTGGGTACCTAAGGTGTTTGCAGGTTTTTGTTTTGTTTTGTTTTGTTTTTGTTTTTTTTAGGTAGGGTCTCACTCTGGCTAGGCTGACTTAGAATTCACTATGTAGTCTCAGGGTGGCCTCAAACTCATAGTGATCCTCTTACCTCTGCCTCCCACATGCTGGGATTAAAGGTGTGTACCACCATGCCCTGCTTGAAAACTGTTTTGTTATGATTAACTTCTAAAGATGGAAAGAGGCTTGCATCTGTAAAACTTTGATACATTTTGCCTGACTGCTTTCTGGATATGTTGAGCTAGTTAAATTTTTATTAGTTATGAATAGAAACCCTTTCCTTACATTCTTGTGGTGTGTGCAGGTCATAGGATAGTCTTGGGTGTCAGATCCTTACCTTCCACAATATTTGAGGCAAGCAGTTTCCTCTTGTTTGTCACTAATAGCCTGGTGGGTTTCCAGGGATTCCTCTGTCTTCTCCCATCTCGAGGTAGAAGCCCTGGGAATATAGACACTTGTATCTGTCTTTACATGGGTTCTGGAGATTTGAACTCAGGTCCTCATACTTGTGTGGCCAGCACTTTATCCACTGAGCCATCTTCCCAGCCCTCTTACCCTTACATTCTCGCCAGCATCAAGCATTATTATAACAAAATCACACACACACACACATATATATATATATATATATATATTTTTTTTTTAGGTCGGGTCTCATTCTGCCCAGGCTGACCTGGAATTCACTATATAGTCTTAGGGTGACCTCAAACTCATTACAGTCCTCCCAAGTGCTGGGATTAAAGGCATGCTCCCCACTCTCGGCTCCCTTTGCATTTTTGAAAGTATTAGTCCATTCCTTAACATTGTCCGGGGCTGCAGAGATGGCTCAGTGATTAAAGGCACTTGCTTGCAAAGCCTGATAGCCTGGGTTCAATTCTCCAGTACCCATGTGAAACCAGATTCACAAAGTGGGGCCTGTGTCTGAAATTTGTTTGCAATGGCAAGAGGCCCTGGTACACCCATACTCATTCAATTTCTCCCTCTCAAATGTAATATATAAAAAATGTAAAAAAAAATGATCTTTTTCATATTAAGTATTCCTTCATCTCTTCCTAGACAGTTTGCTTCCCTTCCTTATCATTAGAGTTTTCTTATGTTTCCTTAATTTTTTTTTTTTTTTGGTTGTTGTTTTTGAGATAGGGTCTCACTCTAGCCCTGGAACTCACTCTGTAGTCCCAGGCTAGCCTTGATAATCCTCTCCTGCTTCCTGAGTGCTGGGATTAAAAGCAAGGGCCTCCACACCTGGCCGATCCCCTCACTTAAAATTTTTTTTTGATAATTTTTATATAGGTACATAGTGTATTTTGGTTATAATCCTCTCCAGTTTTCCTTCTCTTCTCTCCCCTTCCCTGTCCATCTCACTATTTTTTTCAATTGTGGGAACCAAATATGTGAATGACATTTTAACAGAGCCTCACTACTTTTTTTAAAAATCAAATAATGGTATTGAGAAGGGAGGTTTGCTATTGTTTTTTAGTAATTGAAAAAATTTAAATTACCTTTATTTATCTAATGGTGTTGGCGATTGAACCCAGGGCCTTGTACATGCTAGGAAAGTAAGTGCTCTACTACTGAGCCATGCCCCTGGCTTTTTAGCAATTAAGCATTTTATTATACTTTGTTCCCTAGGAGTCTTGATACATAATCCACAAGGGTGCATTGATCTGGAAAGTAAAAACTGTCCATTTTTTTTTTTAAATATTTTATTTATTCACTTTCAAGCAGAGAGATAGAGAGAGACAGAGAGAGCATCAGGGCCACCACCATAGGGTCTGGCCTATGTGGGTCCTGGGGAATTGAACCGGGGGCCTTAGGCACTGGAGGCAAGTGCCTTAACCCCTGAGCCATCTCTCCAGCCCAAAACTGTCCATTTTTAAGCTTCTAGTTATGTTTCATTTTCTTCATCTGTAAAATGGTGATATAATAGTACCCACTCTAAGGATTAGTGTGAGGATTTAAAATGTTTAGCCTAGTGCCTGGCACTTAGTGGGTCCTTTTTTAGCATTAATTGTAGTCTTGCAGTGATAGAACAGTCTTTTTTATGATGCTGACATTCTACCTACTGCATTAATGAGGCACCTTGGGGCAGCCTTTCTTAGATCACGGTATTTGTTTCTTCTTGAAAAGATTATGTGAATTGGATTTAGAAAACTTGAAATGCACATATAAAAACTTTGTTCCAAAAAGGAGAATGAGGAGGGGGGGTCCCAGCTCCTTAATTGTGATTAAAGCCTGTCATCCTAAGGCTTGGAAGGTATTGTCAGAATGATCAGGAATTCAAGGTCATCCTTGGCAATGTAGCATGTTCGAGGCCAGCCTAGGCTACCTGAGATCCCATTTCAACAACAAAAGAAATAGAATGCCATTCAGAAGTCTGTGTGTTTATTATGTTCAAATCATATAGAATATATTCAGTTATTTATGTCCAATAACATGAAGCCCACCACTTGACAGACCAAACATACCAAGGTGAATAGTTTACAGTCCTTGACCTCAAGGAGCTCCTAGGAAGGTGTGGGCATAGGTAAACTGCTTTTAATGCAAAAAGCATCATTTACATGTTTTTCTTGGAATACAACTTCTCAGAGAGACAATCTTATTTTCTGAGGCTCAGTTTAATAAATGGTAACAATTATTAAGTCTTCATGAGGTTACAATATTGCCTATTTTTTATGCTTTTAAATTCCTAAGCCTTGGGCTGGGAATGCAGTTAGTAGAGTCATTGATTATCATGCAGAAAGCTCTGGGTTTGATCCCCAGCATAACATAAACTAGGAATATACATTCATAATCTCAACACTTAAGAGGTAGAGGCAGTAGGATCAGATGTTGAAGGTCATCCTTGGCTACATAGCAAGTTCCAGGGCAGCTTGGGACATGTGAAACCCTATCTTAAAAATAAATAAGTGGGGCTGGAGAGATGGCTTAGTGGTTAAGTTGCTTGCCTGCAAAGCCTAATGACCGGAGCTCGATCCCCCAGTATCCATGTAAAGCCTGATGCACAAAATGGTGCATGTTTCTGGACTTCATTTGCTAAATAAAGATTTCTAATATTTGCAAAATGGTTCTGAGACTCTTGTGTCAGTTGGTGTGTAATCATAAGGAAACATCAGTTTTGTTGAGATTAAAGTTAGGAGATAAGTAGTTGCCTTTGATTGCTTGTCAGCATTTAGATTTGGAGATGATAGTGTGGTCCAGTGTTCTACCACAGTACTTAACATCCTCTCTCTGAAATGAAAGCATTTGTAGAATACCATCTATAGCCCAGGTGATATTAGATGAGCAGTAACGGGATAAGGAAGGTGTTTGGTCCAAAGCAGCTTGAGCCTAGTGACATCAGATTCCCAGTTACACTGTAGTGTTTTAACAATGATGTGAGTGACCCTGAGAAAAGAGTAATGAGTTGCACATGAAATGCCCACTTTTCAGAAAGGTATTTTTGAATGAATCTCTGTTTTCGTCAGATTTGTGTGCCCATATGACTTAGAGATTTGGTTAGGGCCCGTTCTATATATAACATGAAAGAGTCAGACTATTTTAGGAGGCCAGTATTTTATCCATGGTGTTTCTGACTGTTCTACTGAATCAAAAGAGGGTTGTTTAAATTTCCTTCTAATCTTATTTTTTCTGTTTCTTTAACTCCATAGTTTACCTTAAATTTTAATAGAATTTAAATTTTGAAAGCAATATATGCTTATAAAATATTCAAACAGTTGAAAAGCATGCCAAATACAGATGAAAGTATCTCCACTCTCCCAGTGTCATACTGCTTGACAGTTTAAATAATTACTCGTAGATAAAACTGGAATCTTACGTTTTTCCTATTCTGAACATTCACTCTTTATTTAAAGGGAGGAAATAAATGTCCCTTCTTGGGAAGAATAGTCAGAAGCATGGAGGGTGTCTAGGAACTATGAAGTGGAAGGTGGCTGTAGTAGATTTCAGGAAGTACATTGATCAGTTAGATTGCTGTGTCCTATAGGGCTTTTTAAGGATTTATTGACACACTTCATCAAGGTATTTGAGAGAGTATTCAGGGAAACCTAAGAAATTCTGCAGTTCTTTTCTTTTCCTTATAAATTCATGCCTGGTCAGAAATTACAGCTTGAGTGGGATGTCCCTTCGCAGAACTCAAATGCACTCTATTTATCATGTTACTTAGTGTGGCAGTAATGTAAAATGTTAAGGTTTTTTTCTTTTTGTTTCTTTCTATGTGGGGGCTCACTCAGCATATATTTTAACACGTCTCTTCATCACTCCCTTACTTCAACTTCCATTTACTTTCCCAATTCCCCACATCATTCTCTTAAAAGAAAAAAATAAGTTTTGTCCACTGAGTCCTCTTTCTTATTTTATTTAATGTATCTTGGGTTGAACGTTCCTCACAAAAACACTTTGCATTCAGAATTAGCCGATCAAGCTGTTCTCTCCATAGACTGGGCCTTAGATTGCACGTCTTCTACTGCTGTGCCCTCCGAGATGTGAAAACCCGCGTCTGCTTGTGGATCAGCCTTCAGAATTTTAGAATGTAGTCCTCATACTCTGCTTTGAAAACTTATTTTGTATCATGAAGAAAATTGTACTTTTGGTCCACAGAACTAGCCAATGCATTGGGACAGAACTCCTTACAAGATTCCAATTAAAACCACAGTCTTTGAGACAGCATTCCCATTTATCTAAATCTATGCATTGTATATACACACACCTGAATATGTGCATGCTTACACTTAAATATAAAAATTCTAGTTGTAGCTACATCGGAAATGATAGCCATTCATCCACATTGTGGTGGTTGAGGAATTTGTAACCTGCTGTACTCTTTCTTGCTGGTAACGCCATTCTGCTTGGGGAATATAGGACAAGCCCAAACAGCAATACTGACAGAATTCGGAATTATGATACAGTGGAGCCTTCACGTAATTCTTTGTTGAAGAAGTTAGAGCCTAAATGTTAAGGCTTATTGTTATTCTGAGTTGATAATCTCTGCCTTGCTTTAATAATTTTTCCTCATGCCTGGGTAGCCTGCGAGTTGCACAATAATCACTCACACAGCTTTGTAATCAATGCCCAAAGTAATAGGATTCCTCTGGCCACCGGCAATTAATAAATTTGTGTCTTTTTTAAAACACTAGCAAGTCGGGCCTGAAATACGACTGACTGGCTCTCCTCATTTGCATATTTATTGCAGTGGAAAAATTCTTACCAGATGATTGATGCTGAGCCTGCCTCTTGAATTCCAAGCAGCACATTATTATGAAATGAAAAATGCCGGCCATACAGTTGATTAAAGTTGAAGACAGTGGAATCGGTGTTTTTTAAGATTGTGGGAGAATTAAAGGCATATTTTAATAGATGTTGACAAGAAGTGAACTAACAAAAGCAAAGCAAAGGATTTGCTTGAAAAGATTTAATCAAACGTCTTTCTTGGGGGATTAATTGCTGGGGATGACTAGTGCAAGTGGCAGGCTTGTGTGGATTTGAATGAAAAGTATTGTTCTCAGGCCAATATTTCGTGTGTCATTTTGACCTATAGTTTAGCTCTAGTTCTGGAGTTATTTTTGAAGGAGGGGAAAAAATGCTCCTGTAAATTCCAGTTCAATGTATTTATCTGGCGTTACAGGAATGTGAGAGCTTATGTGCATTTGTATGTAAATAATCATATGCTTACATTTTTATTTAAAAATAACTACTTATACATTTAAAAAGTGATAAGGTAAATTTTTTTTTACTTTATACATTTACTCTTATTTTCCTTCCATCTCACTGCCAGACATTGACTTACTGGTTTATAATCTAATTAGTGTAGTGTGTGCCATGTCCAAACTGATTCTCCGCCTGCAATTTTGTTTGTGTTGGACAGTCTAGATGAAGCAGGGAAAAATATAAAGCTGTTGGGTGAAAATGGTTTTTAGATTGGTGACATTTTATCCATAGAATGCTCTAATACGGACAGCATGTAAACGAATACCAGCACTGGGATCTGTGGATACTAGCTAGCCAAGTCCTAGTGCTGAAGCTCAGCACAGGTTGAGAACTTAAAAAAGATTTTCACCATGTGGAAAATGATGATATTTTTTAATCATAATATGTCTTCTTTTATCTGCATTTTATAGATTAGAAAGTTGAGGCTCAAAGATAGAACTGGTCCACTCAGCCCAGCATGACTAGTTAGTGACACAGCACTGGGCTCCTGGCTCTCACTCTTTCTATTTGTTCTCTACCCAGATTATTCCTAAAGCTGGTGATCACACACTTAGGTTCAGTCTTGGTAACATGGGGAAGCATATGTCTTTCTTAATCTCCTCTTAAGCGAAAGACCTCTGGAAATGGACCATGTAGGGCAAACTAAACACAGATATCCTTGACAGTCGCCATTTGTTTAGTGGCTGTGTGCCAAGAGCATGTGTCTTTGCTGCTTTTCTTCACTTTTTTTAAACTCTTGTAATCATTGGAAGAAAAATTAGAGGTGAATTAGAAACTGTTGATTTCAGCTTATCTATTATTCATAGGGTAGAACAAATAGAATTCAGTCCTATATGAATTATAAAGAGGGGTTTTGTTTGTTTTGGCTGGGAAGAATTCACTGTTGGATTTGAGTTTCCAGGATTCTTTCTTCACTCTTGTCAGCAGTGGTTTTGGGGAGGCAAAGTATTGTACCATTATTCCTAGGTTTTGCATATCATCTAGACAGAAGCAAGGTCCTCATATTTTTTAAATATTTTATTTATTCATTTTCAAACAGAGAGATACAAAGAGGTACAGAGAGAGAATGAAAGAGAGAGAGAGAGAATGAAAGAGAGAGAGAGAGAGAGAGCGCACCAGGGCCATCACCTTGTGGGTCTGGCTTATGTGGGTACTAGGGAATTGAACCAGGGGCCTTAGGCACTGGAGGCAAGTGCCTTAACCGCTGAGCCATCTCTCCATCCCAGGCCCTCATATTTTTAAGGAAATGAAATTTTAATTCTGTCTTTTAAATCTCTTTAGGGGATATTGTCCATGTGTTAGGCCACTGATGACAATTGCCTTGATAAACTTTGTGTGTGTGTGTGTGTGTGTGTGTGTGTGTGTGTGTGTGTGTGTGTGTGTGTATGTGTGTGTATGTGTGTATGTGTGTGTGTGTTGGTTAAAAGCACAGAATTGCAGATTTCATTTCTGGTAGGTCTCTTGACACTTTGATGCATGTGGTGCTCTCCCTGAATGGAGCTTATGTACTTCAGGGCCACTTTCTGAGTAGTAAAGGGGCGTATAAAACGAGAACATATGAGAGAGTATTAACAGAAAGGCAAACTTTGATTTACTGATATTGGCTCTCTGCTTTCTTGTTGGATTGATATGCTGTCTAATGTATCTACAATGGATTTTTAAAAAACTGACTGGAACAAAATAAAAAGGCTACGTAGCTACTTGAAAGTGGCCCCTAAAAGTAGTCTTTGGTTGGATCCTTTCACAATTCTTAGTTATGCCACATGGTGGAGTCAAATGATGACTTGCTAGTTGGCAGACATCGATAATATTATAGATTGCTTTGATGCTTGTACCCTGTGTGGTTCTTATGGAAGAAGTAATGGGTGCTTTGTTCTTCCTTTTCTTTTTAATTTTATTCATTATGTTAAAGAACCTGTAACAACAAATTTACTTTTATTTGAGACCAGATCTTCAACTCTGGTTGGCTTTCTACTCCCCATGCAGAGAAAGATTATTTTGAGCTTCTTTTTCTCCTTCACCTGAGTGCTGAGATTACAGGCGCATGTCCCTATGCCTTGCTAGGTGGTAATAAGCATCAAACCTAGAACCTCATGCATTCTAAGCAAGCACTCTACCAACAGAGAGAGAGAGAGAGAGAGAGAGAGAGAGAGAGAGAGAGCGCACCAGGGCAACCACCTTGTGGGTCTGGCTTATGTGGGTCCTGGGGAATTGAACCCGGGGCCTTAGGCACTGGAGGCAAGTGCCTTAACCGCTGAGCCATCTCTCCAGCCCTGCAGATCCTTTTCTAAGCACCTTACACACACTGTCTACATGTTCCCTACAACCACCCTATGAGATAGAGCTCTGAATATATACTGCATCTCTCTACTCCCCTCAGTCAGGATTGCTCAGGAGATACCAGTTACAGCCATCTCCCACTTTGGAGGATTATAGATAATTAATTGTTCCTTTCTTTGCTTTATTTCCTTTTTAGGTCACAAGGCACTTAAAGCATTGTTGAGGTCCTTGGTAGACCTTCAAGAAGAGTTGCTTTTCCAGAACCCAGACACTAGATATCTAGTAGATGGGACGAAACCCAAGGCAGAGAGGTAAGGAGGGAACAGGACTATGGAGTCATGTATTTTATTTTCATTCAGATTGTTTCCTATTTCTTACATCCTTCCCAGGAAGATATCAAACTCAATGATAGTAAAATAGAAAGAGCTTCTTACATTTAGCTGATGGTCAGGATGGGCATCAATTGGGAATTAAATTTTGGTTTTTATCTTTAGTTGTACTTGATTCTGTTTGTGGGCTTAGGTGAAATACTTGCCTTCTCTTTAATCCTATTAAAATTAGTAGGTTAGAAGCATTTTTTTTCTTTTTTAAAGATACGGTCTCTGTCCCTGGCTGACCTCAAACTCCTTTGAGGCAGCTGTGCTAGAAGTCAAGCCCAGGGCCTTGTGCATGCTAGCTCTACCAACTGAGCTGTATCTCCTCGCAGCCCTAAAAAGGCATTTTGGATACTAATGCTTAATTAATGTTTACAAAACATGTTACAAAACATGCCCATACCATGAAATCATTGATCATAACCATCTCCTTCAATGCAGTAAGAAGCAGTTCTGAGGGGTAGAAAGATTTCAGAAAACAACAGCTATATAATTCTTTTTTTCCCCTGGAATTATTCTAATAATTATATTATTGTTAATATAATAATTATAATTCATAATAATTATTATGCTTAATGAAGGTCCTACTACTCTTTTGTTTGAGCCTGCTTTATATGGTACCATCTTACTTTTCTTCCCTTTGAACTTGTCTTTTGCTTCACTGTTTTTTACTGAATTAGTTGGGGGACAGAAAGGAACCTCATGTTTATTGCATTCCTTCTGTGTATTGGGACCAGTAATCCAGTGAGTGCAACTGGCTATGACTTTGGAAGTTGTATTACATTCTCATAGCAATTCTTATTGCATATACAGTAGTCCCTATGTATCCATGGAGCAGTGCTCCCAGGACCTTGCATGGATAATAGAATCTGCAGATGGTTAAGTCCTTTTTGTTGTTTTGTTTTTAGAGGTAGGGCCTCGCTTTAGCCCAGGCTGAACTGGAATTCACTGTGGTCTCAGGATGACCTTGAACTCATGGTTACCCTCCTACCTCTGCCTCCCAAGTGCTGGGACTAAAGGTGTGCGCCACCACACTTGGCCTTTAAGTCTTTTTTTATAAAAATGGTACAGCATTTGCACATAACTTTATACATCCTTCCACATACTTTAAAACATCTCTGGGCTGTTTATAATGCCCAATACCATGTAACTACTAGATAGATACTAGTTGCTAAACTATATTGCTTAGGGAATAATGACAAGGGAAAAAAGCCTGTATATGTCAGTACAGATATAAACTTTTTTTTTTTTTTTTTTTTGCTAAACATTTTTGATCTGTACTTGATTGAGTCTGTGGATTTGGGTACAGAGGGCTGATTTTGTTGCCATTTAGTGCTGGTGTGGGTACCTGTCCCTTTGAGTTTTCTTCACATTCAGCGTCTCTTCATTTGGTTCAATTAAAATTATTCACCTCTCCTTAACAGTTGGTTATGAAGACATGTTTCTCTTATTGATTTGGGGATTAAGGTCAGAGAAATATGATTATGCATTTAATTTTTAAAGACCTTTCTACAACAGTGCAGGCCTGGTTCGTACACATTTCTAATAATGTTTTTACAACCTCATTTCTTTTATGGTTTGCTTATCTTTTAAAAAATATTTTGAGACCCAAGTGCTTTTGATATTTAGTTGAAAAGTTATGTATGTATTTGACTGATCTTATGAAGGTTTTTCAAACAAAAAAAATCTATCATCTCTCTAGGTGAGATGGAAATACTTTATGTGAAGCAATATTTTACTTACATTGGGTTTAGTTTTCTTACTGGGTGTTTCTTTTTCTTTTCTTTTTTTTTAAGTGAGGAGATTTCTAGTGAAGAGGATGAGCTAGTAGAAAAGAAGAAACTGAGGAAGGCCCCATCAAAGAGGAAGCTGGAGATGGCAGACTATCCTGGATTCATGGCAAAGCGCTTTGCAGATTTTACAGTGTACAGGAACCGCACACTGCAGAAATGGCATGATAAAACCAAACTGGCTTCTGGAAAACTGGGGAAGGTATGGGTGTGTGTAAAAGTGTTGTGGCAGCTAACGCAGTTGTAAGAAGTAGGAATATAGCTTGATTATAT
>PVHP010054153.1:0-10543 GCA_004024765.1 Zapus hudsonius | reverse complement strand
AGCTGTGTTGTTGGGGGCAGGCTTATGGGGTTATAAGCCAGCTTCCCCTTGCCAGTATTTGGCACACCTTCCTGCCGCTGTTTGCAGTGCTGTGGCGGAGGTGATGTCCAGCCCTCTGCTCATGCCATCGTTTTCCCTGCCAGAATGGAGTCTCCCCTCGAGTCCGTAAGCCAAATAAACCCATTCCTCTACAAGCCGCCTTTGCTTGAGTTCTTTCTGTGCAGCAACAAGAAAGCTTATATATATATATATATATATATATATATATATTTAATGAATTGACCTGGGACTCACTCTGTAGTTGCAGTTTGGCCTTGAACTCACAGTGACCCTCCTACTCTGACTCCCAAGTACTGGGATTATCATTGACAGTTTTAATAAAGCAAGGTTTGGCAAATCCAGTCTAATTAGAGAGGATGACAGGCTGCTTCCCCAAGGGAACGAATTCCAGTCCAATGACAGTAGCTGGCAGGATGCCCCCTTGCTCAGTTCTTTCCATGAGGCCTGAACACATTATGAGGGGCTGTCTGCTTCATGCAACGTCCCCCAATTTAAATATAAATCTCACCCAAAACCATCCAAGCAGTAACGACCAGAATGCTGTTTGATCAAATACAGCATCTGCACACCAGGACCCAGTCTGGCTGACAGCCAGACTCAATAGTGACAACCAGTACATTAATTTACCCTGCAAACAATCGCCACACATTACCAGACACTCAAGACATGTGACTTTGAGTGAGAGGAGACTTAGGACACGTGACACAGGCTTGATGAGGACAAAGCCTGGACATGTGATGAAGGGGAAGATGCCGACATGACCAGCAAGGTTCTGTTTGGTTTCCCATCACCACAAAAAGGGAAAGGGTTATTGGAAGGGAAAACAGCTAGCTAAATAACTTTCTGCATTATGAGGCCAAAACCAGTATAATCTTTTATTAATTGTCCTGATATGGGTTTTCTTTTCTTTTAATCTTTAAAAAGTCATGGGCTGAAGGAATGGCTCAATTAAAGGCTCTTGCCTGCAAAGTCTGATATGACAGCCCTTGGTTCACTTCGCCAGTTCCCACGTAAAGCCAGATGCACAACGCGGTGCATGCATCTGGAGTTCATTTGCAGTGGCAAGAGGCCCTGGTGTTTCCATTCTCTTTCTCTCTCTCTCTCTCTCTCTCTCTCTCTCTCTCTCTCTCTCTCTCTCTCTCTCCCTCTCTCTCTCTCTCTCTCCCTCTCTCCCTCTCTCTCTAAATAAATAGTCATGCGTTGTATACCTTAGGAATAAATAATCTACAAAATGTAAGCATTCAATAAAGTTAAAACAATCTCTCGGCAGGCCACAGTGGTACATGCCTTGAACCCAACACTCAGGAAGCTGAGGCAGAAAGATTGTCATGAGTTGGAACCAGCCTGGACTATGTAGTGAGTTCCAGGCCAGCCTGAGCTACAGTGAGACCCTCCCTGTCTCAAAGCAAACCAAAACAGAAACTCTGAGAGGGCAAACATAAACACGATTCATAATCTCATATATTTAGTTATATGTCACTGTTTACTACCATTACTGTGAAATGACAGCATTTATATAACTGAACAGCAAATAGGATAATTTGAAATGAACACCTTGGATATTTTCGTGTCAAAGCATCATTCCTCTGTGATTTTGTACGTCGAATATGTTACCTGGACGATTAGGTTTGTTAGTTGGGGCCGGCCGTGACAACACCCTGGGTTGTCTCTCTAACAAGTTGGCCTGCCTAATTGTAATTAACTCCTGGGAGGAGTGGGTAAGATTATCAGGCAGGGAGAACCCTGCTGAAGGGCTTTCCGCACCACCCTGTCTCCAGGACCACCTTCCTCCACTTCTCCCAGCTCTGAGTGGAAGAGAGTACTGGGACTTGATGGGAGGAGGGAGAAATTTTGCTTTCCTATCGAGTGTGGCCTCTTGCCAGCTGTCCACACCTGAGCCCCAGGGACCATCCTGAACCATGATCCAGATGTCAACCAGGGGCCAGAGAGCATTGCAGCAGGAAGATGATGGATGGCATGAGCGGGGGACCAAACTCACCCCGAAAGAGATACGACTGGGGAGAAGGCTGGTGCCCCTGCCAGAGCCGGGCTGCTGTGACCACCTCTCCTCAAGATAGCGTTTTCTTTGGTAGAAATCTTGATGCCAAAGGGTGCAGCCACACTGCAGCCGAGCCTTGTCTCCTGCTTGGACCTTCCAAGACCTCTTGCCGCCCCCCCCCACCCTTTGGGACCCAGAAGAGAGGAGAAAAGCTACTTCCCAGGGGAGTCCCAACCCTCCAACACCCAAGCCTATGCCCAAGCAAAAAGAAATTGTGATTTTTGTCTCTGGACATGTTATAAACAGTGGGGAAATTTTTCTCTGAGGTTAAAAAGTAGGACAGGGGCTGGAGAGATGGCTCAGCGGTTGGGGCACTTGCCTCCAGTGCCTAAGGCCCCGGGTTCAATTACCCAGGACCCACATAGGCCAGATCCACAAGGTGGTGGCCTGGTGCTCTCTCTCTCTCTGTATCTCTCTCTCTGTATCTCTCTCTCTGTATCTCTCTGCTTGAAAATGAATAAATAAAATATTTTTTAAAAAAGACATCATTTAAAAAAAAAAGTAGGACAGACAGTAACTACTCTTTGGAGAGAAAAAATGTTTCCACCCAGTTTCGAACTGGGGACCAATGTGATAACCACTACACTACGGAAACAGCCATGTACGTACTTCTCCAACTCCCCACAATGCCCTGACCTTTCCCATGTGCACCTGAGAACACCTGCAGGACTTAGGTAGGTTTGTAGGCCTGCTTTTAAAAACACACACATAAGTGAATATTAAAATTTAAACAAGATAAATTATTTAATAAAACCGGAATTACCCTGGTTTCTCTGATGTTGCCATTAGAAATAACTGTATAGAGGACAAGCTTGCCCCCAGAAACCACTCTGCGGCACGTGCGTTGGGAATAATACTAACAGAGCACACCAAACATCCCCCGGGACACAACACAGAGTGGAACTGCACAGGATCGTGGGCTCCCAAACAGGTAAACCCTCCTTTATTTTCAGCCCTAACTGTAAAGAAAAATAAGTCACCTGTTGAAAGAGAGGAGGGACCCAAAAGCCAGAGGTTCTCCAGATGCAGGAAGACTGCCCTCTCTCCAGAAAGCGAGTTTAGCATCCCAGACCTGAGAGTCAGGCTGGGAAAGGGCAGGAGAGAAACCAAGACAGTCAGTAAAAGGCCAAATAAACAGTGCTCGACAACGGGGAACAGAATTGTAAAGCGCTGCCTTAATAGTGTCCTTGCGCTTCTAATGCATATGCAGAATCTCAATGAGAAGTTTGGGTAGCTTGGTGGTTAGGGCGTTGAAATCCGGCAAAGAGTTCACGTGCCCCAAGCTCAAGTCTTGCCCACAGCGGTTCTTAAAGCCTTTCTGACCGAATCACAGGTGGGTGTCAACTTTTCATCTTTCCACATTCAGACAGGAAGCGCTGAGTGTTGACCCTATCCTTGTCCTAACTGCCTGGACAGCTATGTCCAGAATCGGGTTTCAGTGAGATTATGAAATGGGAACTTGGTGGTAGGTTCCAATCGCAAAGTTTGGTTTTGAAAAATCAGAAATAAAGCTTTCTTAAACAGTTCTCTGGTATTAAAAACCATCAAAACAGGCTGATGGGAACCACGGGGCTAAGGTTATAAATTTCTATTAGTGTGGATATGTCAGGCAGCCGTAAAATCATTTTATAAAGAGAGTGAAAGGGAGAAACTAATTCAATGGGAAGTGCAAAGCAACTTGGAAGGGATCAAGGTGAAGGAGGGTTGCCTCTACTTACAAGTACGTTTTTAGCATTATGTGTGTAAAAGACAGGTCGAGCCAGCCAGGAGTCGAACCTAGAATCTTCTGATCCGTAGTCAGACGCGTTATCCATTGCGCCACTGGCCCACCACTGAATGTGCCTCTCCACGGTTGGCCCTTCATTAGACACAAAGTAAAACCACCACAAAAGCTATTTTCAAACAAGTTACATCTACTTAGCACATTTTCGACTTGCATGAGTTTTAGCCTCTTAAATATTTATACTTATAAAAGCATTTCTACTCTGAGAAGTTCGTGTGCGACAGTGACGAGCCTGCTGGTTTGCACTGTTCTTGTGAACATGTCATGAACTTAGTTGATGACAGAGCTAAAAGCTCTCCCTAAAAATGCTTTTGATCGGATCTTACTGGGTTTTCTTTCCAGCCTCGGCAGTCTGCTAAGTAGATGTGCAAGGGCTGCCTTTCCGGAAACTTTATTATTTTATCAGCTTCCTTTTAATGATGCCGAGAAAGAGAAAGGACTGGCTGAAAGGAGATCAATACAGAATTAGCTTCGGGAGCAATGGGAGCTTGCTGCAGAACTCAGAGGATACAGGAAAAATCACTGAACTGCATGCCTTCAAAAGTTGGAAAGTCTATTGTGCCTATAGTACATCTTAATTTTTAAAAATCATGGAAGTTAAATTAAAAAAAAAAACAAACAAAGCCCTAAAATTGGGTGGTCGTTTTCTTTGCTCATTCTTGCAGCCTTGGGCAGGGCTCCCATGTCCTGTTAAACTATGCTTGAAAACTCGGTCCTGGAGGAGAGGCCGGTCAAATTCTGACTTCAGAAAGAGGAGACTTAGAAATGTTCAGACTTGAAAGAAATCACAGACAAAATATAAGAGGAAAAGGGAGGGTGGTGGGAGGGGATTATGATCATGGTATATTGTCTATGAAAGTTGTCAATTAAAAAAAAAGTTTTTTTTTTTCTAAAGAAATAGAAAAAAAAAAAAGTCCAAGCAGAGGCAGATGCAGGAAGATTCCGGGAAATGCAGCTTTGGGGTGCAGTCTGAATGACAGGTGTCTGACTTTAGGCATGGGGCAGAGTACGAATTTGGGGGGGAAATGCACACAGGCTATATATATTTACATACATGTATATATATACACATATATATTATCATAAAGATCTCTTTGAGAGGGGTGTCATATGAATATAAAATCAGCCCCCAGCCCTGAAAATCTATGTGACAAATCCACACGTTTAAAAAAGACAAAACCAGGTGGCATTCCTCTCATCCCAGCCCCGTCCACATGTCAGCACCCAGCGGTATGCGCCGCAAGAGGTGCTGGAATTTAAAGGACGAAGCTGCCAGGAGCCTTGTCCTTGTGGAGCCCATGCTGTGCCACCCTTTGGGTCCTGAGAAGCTTGGGGAGGGGAGTAGAACTTCCCAAAACAATTGGTCCTCAAATTTCAGCGCACTGGAGGGCTGCAAAGGAAAGAGGGGCCGGGACCTAGCTTTCTGGGTCTTGAACCCAGTAGGCCCTGAAACTCAGCCACCCTTGTGCTGGCCTTGGAAGATGGGCCACCACCCCTCCTCCATGGAGATCCTCCCCACGCGGAGGGGGCACGGCCTGGTAGTCTGTTGGCTTTTCTTTTTGTATCTGAATCACAAACCGGTGTGAACTTTTTTTTTTTTTTTGAGGTAGGGTCTCTCTGGGCCAGGCTGACCTGGAACCCAGAGCGCTCCTCCTACCTCTGCCCCTCTGCCTCCCTGGGGCTGGGATGAAAGGCATGTCACTTGCTTTTGTCTCTTTTAAACGTGTGGATTTGTCACATAGATTTTCAGGGCTGGGGGGCTGGTTTTACACTCAAATGATACCCCTCTCAAAGAGATCTTTATAAGTACACTCCCGTTCAAAAAACGTCTCCTGAAGTTACACTGTGAGGAATTTTCCCTTTTTTCTCCAGAATATTGTAGAGCTGGGTCCTTCATCCACTAGAGTGAAGGAAGCATTCATCCTTTGTCTAAAGGACACACATCACTTCCTGTCTCTTGCTTACATGGTGGGAGTGTGGGAATTACTAAATGATTTTTCCTGCAAAGAGCTATAGACAAGAGTCTGCATGGGTTCTAGCCCCAGTCTCAGTAGGGTCCTAAGAGTATGTTTTTCCTTATCATGAGGATGAAAATTCCTTAAGCAAAATTGTAACGCAAGATCTTTGCTTCTTCCTTTTTTTTAATATGAGAGAGAGAGAGAGAGACAGAGAGAGAGGCAAAGAGAGAAAGTGTGTGGATGTGGGTGTGCCAGGGCTTCCTGCCACTACAAATGAACAACTCCAGCTGAGTGTACCACTTTCTGCATCTGGCTTTTGCATGGGTAACTGGGGAACCAAACAACTAAACACTGAGCAATATCTCCAGCCCTGCTTCTTCCTCTTTATATAGCCCAGGAATCCCAGCCCGTGGAACAGTGCCACCCACATTTAGGGTGTGTGACTGTGGGTCAGAATGGTTGGTGGGAGGTGATAAGGAACAGAAACATAGGGAGACTGGAAAATAGACCAGACAAAATTGAGGGACAAAAAAAAAAAAAAAGGCCAAGTATGGTGGTGCACTCCTTTAGTCCCAGCAGGGAGACAAAGGTCGGAGGATCGCAGTGAGTTCAAGGCCAGCCTGAGACTACATAGTGAATTCCAGGTCAGCCTGGGTTAGAGGGACAACCTACCTGGAAAAACCAAACAACAATAAAATCCTGTTCTAAAAGAACTGAGATGCTGAGGAAGAATGACTCACAAACAGACACAAGGCCGCCGAGTGTTGGAACTGAGGAAGGCTGAGATAGAGAGAGAAGACAGGACCTAACTGGGGGCTCACGTGGAGGTAGAAAGGGAAGGGTGGGGTACTGGGGGAAAGGCTGACGGTGGGGACCAGGACACTCAAGGCCCAGTGAGAGGAGACCCCGAGAGGCTGAGAGAAGAACCGGTTACTGAGTGTGCAGGTCAGCAGGTTCCAAGTGCAGACTCGGGCGTCCCTGCCTGCTTAAGCGCTTCCAACAGACGCGTGACCTGCCAGAGAAGCATCTGGAAAGAAACATCATCTGGAAAGAAACATAAAAGGCTGGCCCTGGGGACATGATAAAGGTCTTCAGTGAACTGGGGGAACGGGGTACCTGTGGCACTTGCACTGAGTGACATGGCCATCAACGCTGCTCCATGGACGGGCACCCTGCTCCTGCTTTCTCTCTGTGGTCCCTCAGCTCCGGGTGAGAGAGGTTGGGGGTTAAGCAGGAAGTCCCAAGGGTCCAGTCTGACACCCTCCTCTCCATGCCCCACAGCCTTGCTTCTCAGGCGCCTGGGAGAACACGTTCAGCGGTTCCAGGAGAGCTCCCGCCTGGGCCTGGGCCTGGGTCAGGGCTCCGGTACAGAGGCCAGTCCAAGATTGGGATGGCTGGAGCAGCCACTGGACCCCTTCAATGCATCTGACCGTCGGTCCTTCCTGCAGGTGAGGCCAAGAGGATGCCCATTGCCCACCCTGTCCTCTCTTCTGGGTCCTCACTCCATACCCAGTTTGTGATTTTTTTTTTTAACGCTCCACATCATGCCTGCTGTCAGTATGTCCTAACAGCCCTGGTTTTATTTGTTATTTGGTATTTTGTTTTTCGAGGTAGGGTCTCACCCAGGCTGACCTGGAATTCGCTGCCATCTCAGGGTGGCCTCAAACTCATAGCAATCCACTCTGTCCTTTGGTGTGGCTCCTCCATTTCTGTTTTATCATAATTTCCCCCATTACTTGGGAGGTGGAGGCAGAAGGATCAAGAGTTCAAGGTCACCCTTAGCTATATAGTGAGTTTAAGGCCAGTCTGAGTAATAGAAGACCCTGCCCTCAAAAAGGGTATACAGCCTGGTGTGGTGGTGCACACCTTTAAACCCAGAACTCAGGAGGCTAAGGTAAGAGGGCCACTGGGAGTTCGAGGCCAACCTGGGATAACAGAGTGAGTTCCAGGTCAGCCTGGGCTACAGTGAGATCATACCTTGAAACAAACAAAAAGCATATACAATACGTGGAGCATGGTGACTCCAGGTCTCAGTAGACTGAGATAGAGGGATCCCAGTGAGTCCAGTCTGGGCTAGAGTGAGACCTGCCTAACCCAAAAAAGAAAGAAAAGTACACACTCTCTGAAGGTTCTCACACTGAGACTCTATTCCTAATTCTAGTTCAATTTATTATTTATTCTCCAACTACTACTTCAAGAAAGAGCAAATGCCTGCCATGTATGAAAATGCAAAAATTAAAATCTACTTTTGTAGCTCTCCTGTTCTCGATGAAATGAACAGGTAGACCGGCCCATTTCCCACAGTTCTGTGTACATAAGGACCATCCTTTGGAACCTGGGAACTAGAGAGTAACTCAGGACACTCACCATGCCCTCCCTGTCTTCCCCTTCATCGCCATGTTAGCGGTACTGGGTGAATGATCAGCACTGGCATGGCCAGGATGGACCTGTATTCCTGCACCTCGGTGGTGAGGGCAGCCTTGGGCCTGGCTCAGTGATGGCAGGTTAGTGACAAGGGTGAGGAACTGTGTATGGCAATGTTACAGGCTCTGAGAGTTGCCAGCACACATAGGCCTCCACCTTTTGCTGTTCCTAGGGCACCCTGCAGCCCTGGCTTCTGCCTGGGGGGCCCTGGTCATAAGCCTGGAACACAGATTCTATGGCCTGAGTGTGCCTGCTGGGGGCCTGGACATGGGCCAGCTTCGCTACTTGTCCAGCCGACATGCGTGAGTGGGATAGGGAATGTGGGATACTGACCTGGGAATGTCTGTCTTGGCATCTCCACTTCTGCCCTGACTTCTTAGTGTTATTCTTCCTCTACCCTTCTGAGTGGCCCTATTTCTAGCTCTTTACTCTCTATTTTTGTCTGTCTGAAGCAGGCTACTGTCTCACTAGGACCTACGGCTGTAGACCACCAGCATTTACCTGGGTTACAGCCACATCCTTACAAGTCGGCTTCGGTCATTGACCTGGGAGGAGAAACCGGGGGACAAGCGCATACACTGAGTCACGACCAGCCCCAGCGTACCCCTTAGCTGGTGGTCACAATGTCCCGGCTCTCTGACCTCCACCTGTCCCCCTCCCTGTAACTCCAGACACACCGAGGTCCTCCCTATTCTACACATTCCTATCTTAGGCCTTTGAACTCTCCGTGGATATTTGTATATCTCTCTCCCCACCATATTTTTCTCTCAGCATTATTGTTTTTCTCATTTATTATTCTCCACTGGATGTCTCTCTCATTCTATCTGGTATCTCTGCATCAGTCCGTCGCCTCTCTCTTTTCAACAAGTTTACCTGCAAACCGTCTCAGACTGGGAAAAGGAAGCCCTTGGGATGAGCAAGAGGATGTGGGACTCTCCTTCCATCTTCCTCAATTCCTTCTAACCCATCCAGTCCATTACCCCGCCTCCTCCGAGTCCCCATGGCTTGCCTCCTGCTTGCTACTCACTGTATTTGGTAGTTGTCAAGTATTCACAAAGTGTCCTTATTGATCTGTGTGTGTCACCGTGTGGAGGTCAGAGGATAACCTCAAGGTGTTTGTGCTCCACCTTCTTTGGGAGAGGGTCTTAAACGAACAGGTCAGGTGCCTTGGGATCACAGATGCATGTACCACTTTGCACCTGGCTTTCCAGGGCTGCTGGGGACTCGAACCCGTTGAACCATCGTCTCCCCAGCCCCCCAAATGTTTCCTCTCCTAACATGGGAAGAGGGCAGTTGGCGGGCTTCCAGGGGTCGTCCAGGGCACAGATCCAGGCCCAATGGTGCGCAGCGGGGACACCCCCCCCATGCCCAGCGGGGGTCTGACAGCGCCTTGCCCCGCCCCAGGCTGGCGGACGTGGCTGCGGCTCGCAGGGCGCTCTCCCGCCTCCTGCACGTCCCGTCCTCCAGCCCATGGATCTGCTTCGGAGGCTCATACGCCGGCTCCCTGGCGGCCTGGGCGCGGCTCAAGGTGCGAGCGCCCCGGGGAGGGTGGGAGGATCCCGGCCTGCGCGCGGCTCCCCGGGGAGGGCGGGGAGGACCCCGGCCGTGCACGCAGCCCCCCGGGGAGGACCCCGGCCGTGCGTGCAGCTCGCCGCGCTGCGCGCCCAGGCCGCCGCTTCTCCTCCGCAGTTCCCGCACCTCATCTTCGCAGCCGTCGCATCCTCCGCGCCGGTGCGCGCCGTGCTCGACTTCTCCGCCTACAACGACGTGAGCGTGGGGCTGCGGGGTCGGGGCTTCCGTGGGGAGAAGCTTCTGGATGGGTCATTTACCCGCCTTCCCTGTGCCTTCTCCCGCGCCCGCCTCAGGTAGTGGCCAGAAGCCTGTCGAGTGCGGCGATTGGCGGATCGCGGGAGGTAGGCGGGGCCTGGGCTCTGGGAAGTGGGCGGGTCTTGAGAAAGGCGGGGCTGAGAGTGGGCGTGGTTTACAGAAGGACCACCCTATCGCGATGAGAGGGCGGGGCCTGGAGTACCTGCGCGAAAGGGCGCCCACGGGCCTCGAGTGGGGGGGGGCGCCCGAAAAGAATCCGGGGACCGCAAAAGATTCGGGGACCCTAAGGTGGTGACGCCCATGGAAGACTCGGGAATCCGGGGAGGGGGCGCCCGTGGAAGACTTGAGGGTCCGAGGAGGGGGCGCCCGTGGAAGAATCGGGGGTCCGAGGAGGGGGCGCCCGTGGAAGACTCGGGGGTCCGGGGAGGCGAC
>PVHP010054152.1:0-10543 GCA_004024765.1 Zapus hudsonius | reverse complement strand
AACAAGCGAAAAAGAAAAGAAGAAAAAAGAGAAAAAAAGAAAAAAAGAGTTGAATATGAGAGACACTCAAGGGCCTGGGAGGGACAGGATAGACACGCGGAACACGCAGAGGGAGGGAACCCGAGGGAAGCCGGCAGAGGCTGAGGAAAAGCCTCTGTCAGCCGGCAGGCTGAGGCTGCTCTGGCCGGGCTGGCCGGTTCGTGACAACTCACTGCCTCTGGCGAGCATGGTCCTCGATGGAAGCTTCGACTGGTGAGAATCGTGTGCTGGGAGGTATCTGCGGCTCAGAGTGTGACTGCAGCTTATGTCCACGACCTGGATCCCTGCTGAAAACCCTGACCCTTGTTACCCGAGGGACGTGGCGTGTCTCCTCTCCCATTGTTAATTTCTAGCTTTAATGTGTTGGGCTCTTAAAATCTTTTTGACCCCTCTTCCACAAAATTCCCTGGGCTGTCGTGGGTGTGTTTTAAGTCTACTATAATGTTGAATTCTTAGCAGCTTCTGTATTTCTGCTTTGGCATGTTTTGAGTAACCTTAGTGTCTGTCTTCATAAACTCCACAGATTAAACACAGAGTTTCAGATGTAGACACCCTTTTGCTGATGTAATCTCAACTGTCTCCAGGGTCTGGGTAGCAGGAATTATGGCCACCACCATGAGAAGAGGTGTTTACATGAACCTTTAGGTTCCATCAGCCAAGAGTCAAATTCTGGGAGAGAATCCATGATCAGCCTACCTCGAGTGAAATGCCTAACATTGGCTACACTGTGACTGTAAGAAATGTGGGATAGGATTGCCTCCCCAGGACCTACTCCAAATATAGGTGTATTAATGAGAAAGTGCAATAGATTCCTGGCAGAGAAAACCAACTCCTGACTTCTCAGGCTGGCCAAGCTTAGCTTATGTGTTCAGTCTGCCTTAATGCACATTTTTGAATGGTCTGAAAGCTATGAATCATTGCTCCATTTCTCTCTTTCTTCTCTCTCTCTCTCTCTCTCTCTCTCTCTCTCTCTCTCTCCATGTTTGTGGATAGTTATGGGATGTGTGGAGGTCAGAGGACAAGCTAGGACAACATCAGAATGCTGGTCCTCTCCTCCCTTCTTGTAGCTGCAGGGTCTGTCTTGTCCTTCTGCCAATGGAAAGGCCAGTCTAGTTGGCCTGTGCACTTCAGGTTTCTCCTTCCATTGCTGGAAGTGAAATGAAATTACAGACCATGTGTCTGTCTTGCAGTGAGTGCTGGGGACTGAACTTTGGTCTGCAGGCTTGCAAACATCTTTCACTGCTGAGCTGTCTCCCTAACCCCACTGAAGTACTTTTTAAGTGGTTGAAAAACTGAGATAGAAAATATCTCATGACATATGAAATTCCAATTCTAGTGTCCAAAAGTGAAGTTTTATTGGGACATGTGTATACTTAAGTTTGTCTCTATGTGCTTGCGTGCTACAACCACAATTACAGTTATTATAGAGATTGCATCATCCACACAACTTGAAAGCACCATAAATGGGCCTGTTGCAGTCAGCTTTGTAGTTGCTGTGCAGACAGATCCCAAGCAAAAGATGGCATGAGCAGAGGGGTAGTCATCACCTCCACCACAGCACTGGAAACAACGCCAGGAAGGTGTGTCAAACACCAGCAAGGGGAAGCTGGCTTATAACCCCATAAGCCCGCCCCCAACCACACAGCTCTAGGGAGGTTGTAATTCCTGAACTGCCATCAACTGAGGATCGATCACTGAGAACACATTCATTTGTGTGTGGGGAACACCTGGATCAAACCATGACAGGGCCCTTGTCCTAGAGTCTTTCTTCTCCAAGTGTGTTGTGAAGACCAGCAAGCAGAATTCTGGGCCCCTTCCAGATCTGCCAAGTGTACATGTGATCAGATCGCACAATGAAGTCAGAGGGATTGTGCTTTAGACAAGGTGACTTATAGCCAGGCTGGTGACTGCTGAGTGTCTTACCATATATGGATGCCAGCAGGTGTAAGCTTTGTGTTCCACCCTCTTTGTGTACGTAGTACTTTCTATTGCCAAAGACCACAGCTCTATTACACCTCCCTCAGATAAAAGATGCTTGTAAGAATATGAAGAAGCAAAGGAGAAAGGGCAGAAGGGAGGAAGGGAACAAGAAAAGGAGGGAGCTAAAAGAATAGGTTGAAAATAGAAGGACAGGGGGGGGGGTGATGTAAAAAAGGCAGCTGGCCAGAGAAAGACCTGGTAGATGTATTTATTGCTGTTGAAGATCCCAAAGTTGATGTAAAAGTTCCTGAAAGCTGTGGTAACTGAAAAGTCCCTGTTGCTGATACATGAAACTTGACTGTTCCCTTTGTCTCTTTACCTCTGTTTTTTTTTTTTTTTTTTTTTGCTTACTCAAAGTTAGTTAAGAGCTGGAGAGATTGCTCAGCGGTTAAAGCACTTACCTGCCTAAGGACCCGGGTTTGATTCCCCAGCACCCATGTAAAGCCAGATGCATAGTGTCATATGCATCTGGAGTTCATTTGCAGTGACTGGAGGCCTAGTACATCCATTCTCTCTGACTCTGTTCTATCTCTGCTTACAAATAAATAAACAAAAGTGTTTTTTAAAGTTAGTTCAATCTCTTATTCTTTTTTTAA
Source organism: Zapus hudsonius (assembly GCA_004024765.1). Lineage (NCBI taxonomy): Eukaryota > Metazoa > Chordata > Mammalia > Rodentia > Dipodidae > Zapus > Zapus hudsonius. The sequence continues at coordinate 7,928 of PVHP010054152.1, read as the reverse complement.
ATGTGCTTTCTTTCCCTTATATTTTATTTTTATTTATTTGTAAGCAGAGTGATACATAGACAGAGAAAGAGAGAGAGAGAGAAAGAAAGAGAGAGAAGAATGGGCTCATCAGGGCCTCTAGCCACTGCAAAGGAACTCCAGATGTGTTGGGACCCAGCCTAGCTGAATATCTGTGAGCTAAGTTTTAGAATATACTATGCAGCCGGATGAGGTGACTTACACCTTTTGGCCAGAGCCCTGAGCATGGTAACTCATGCCTTTTGATCCTAGCACAAGTGTTATAATAATCTCATGATTATTACAATAGACAAAACATAGTTTTGGAAGCATTTTTAGCAATAAATCCAAATATAGAGATCTAACCTGGAAGTCACCAGATCAAGAACAGTCTAGAAAGACAGCATCTATGTTTGAAAACATACCAATTATCTAGGACGGTTTGGAAATGCAAAGTGTAGAGGCTGAAATAGTTTTCCTCGGATGTCTGAACTTGTACCATGGAGTAGGGAATATGTCTTAAAGAGTTAGTTTAAGTACACAAAATAATACAATTGTTGAAATAATATCTTAGATGAGACTGTGATAATCCACAATAGATCAGAGCCTGGTCCTTGTCAAATCATAACAGCTGAGTTTTAATATAACCCTTGGTGAATCTGTTTTTGAAAGAGAAAACATTTGACAACCAATGTTGTTAGTTTAACTTTAGGCATTAATTAACTTTACATATAGTAGAGATCTTTATGAATATAAGACAATTTTTATGTTTTATCAATGACAGAAATTTATAAAAGCTTAATTAAGTCATTCCAACATATTTATCTAACAGGAAGATAGAAGCCACAATGACTGAAATTAAATCTTTAAGTTTTATAAGTCTGATGATGACCATTGGATAGCATTAGCATGAACAAATAAAAAACAATTTTAAATCCACAATATTTTTAGATGTGAGAATTTTAGAAAATTAACACCAGTAAGTAACCTTTACCTTAAAGACTTAATTTGTCCAATAATGTACATATTGACAAAGAAATATAGTTAGCTTGGGTGAGTACCTTAAGAGTCCTTTTTGTATATTTCTTATCCCATGAACAATTTAGTCACTGAGCCAATACCTATAACTGGAGTGATCAAGTCCAGTGGTAGCAGTGGTTAGCCTACATGGTTTCAGAAACAAAAGAACAGCTGTATTCTGTTTTATAAAAACTTTGGTTAGAGACTCATTTAGTACTTAAATCTGACCTGTGGCAGTCACTCCTTTTAAAACTTGCTATGACTAGTCTTTTTGTAAAACCCCCAAATTAATTTTCTCATTAAGAGACCAAGCAAATATCTTTAGCAATTACTATATAGCATAGAAATTTGTAATTTGAATCTTTACAACCATTGAAAAGTATCTCTAACCATTGAACAGCCTGATCCTTAACATAGACCTGTAAGTAAGACACTTTCTAGGGGCATTCTCCCCCCTCTTTTTTATTTATAAGCAAGCAGAAAACATATAGCACTTACAGTAGACAATGTCTCTAACCATTTAGTAATAGATGACAAAAGAAACCTTATTTTTTGACTCAGTTTACCCATATAATCATTGACTTCAGCATCACAAAGAAGATACAAATCTCCTTGTGTTATTTCCCTTATATTCATCAATAAACCAGAGGGCCAGTTTGGTTTATGAGGAAGCATTGGGAAATATGTCTGTCTCTGGAGTTTGGCTTTAGTTTGACTTTGAGCACATTAGTATATGCTTTTTCTATTGATAAGTCCATGAGCCCTAGTATCTGTAATTGGCTTTTATTAGAAAATTGGCATCAAATACATCTGTCTATAGAACTTAGTTTTTTACTCTTTATAGGATTAAGAGAAATTGTGCCAACTTGACTTAACTATTTATTAAATTATATAAAATAAGTAATAAGAATTAAACATCCTTATTAACAGGAAATATTAGATATGCAATAACTCTATGGCTACAATTTTAAGAAAATTGGCAACCCATATGTTTAATAATATATATTAGTATAGATATATCCATAGATTTTATAATCTATTGGTGTAAGATATCTCTTATAAATAAGCTCTTAATAAGCTCTATATCTGGCTGATGTTGGTGCTGGAGATTTGAACCCAGGTCCTTAGGTACTGAAGGCAAGTACTTTAACCACTGACATATTTCTCCAGCCCCCAATTTCTTATTTGTGGCAACATGTAGGAACCAGAGGGGCCTAGGTATTTTGGGTAGTAACTACAATCAGAAAGTGCTATGTGTTGCATGGGACCCTTGCGGCTAATTCCAGAGAGCTCTACATCTCATCTACAGACAAGCTTGCAAGGCCATTCCTGATCTTCTCTGGATCCTTATTTCCATAAGACTTTGGAACTTTGCCCAGTCTTCCATCTTCCAAGGATCATTTTCCCATTTTCCCCTTTGGTATTTATGTCCTCAGGTTAAATACTATCTCTGACCTTCACAAGGTCTGACTCTTCTCTGAGGGCTGCATGTCCCCTGAGGTCCCTATGAATGATTACATATCTTTCTGCGCCCACAGACCACTTGGCCTTGAGGCAAAAGGTAGCATTCCACTTCCCATCACCATTTCAAGAAAACTCTCATCCTTCCCATAAACACAAAGACAATCTCTGAAGCCTAATTTCAGTGACTCCTGCCATCTAACTCAGAACAGGAAGGACCTGGACGAGGCAGAGGCTCTGGGCTGTGGGAAGAGCCAAGGCACCACTTTCCAGTCTTCAGAAACATGAATCATTTTGCAAACCTAGTCTGAGCACAGCTGCATTTCTCCAGAGGATGAACTTCTAATTTCTATCAGGCATAAGCGGGATGTAGAGGCAGTCACTCTGCTCTCATGGTAGCACATCCTGGGACTCTGCACGTTGAGGAGGATCTAGCCCAGACTACTGCCTCTCTCTCTCTCTCTCTCTCTCTCTCTCTCTCTCTCTCTCTCTCTCTCTCTCTCTCTCTCTCTGTCTCCTTTCCTTCTTCTTCAATCTTGATGACAGCAATATCCACACAGAGATCAGTCACACATAATGTCACCACTTCAAAAATTTCCATTTTAAGCAGCTTTCTTTGAAACTACTCACTCTCCTGTCTTTCCATATCACACCTTGACATTTCAGCAGTTATTCAAGCCCACTGGGACCTCCCTTCAGTGTTCTCACTTTGAATCCAATCCAACATCATGAAAGACTGGTATTCTGTCTCTTTTCCTTTGATGCCTCAGTTGCTGAAAGACACTAAACCTTGTACTGTGTGAAGACTGTTTTTGCTTTCTTATTTATGTAAAACACCCTCATACATGTGCTCACTGTAAGTTGAGAACGCAGTGCAAATGACTCAGTGGTCTTCTCTCTCAAGCAGAAATGAATTCATCTTCCACAGTTTCACAAATGCTGGCAGAAAACACAAACTCTGGGGTCAACAGCTAAGACTTTTCTTTCTCATCACACAGCAGGCAGCATGGGCATCAGCATATTCATGGTCAGTCTCCTGACTCCATGTCTTTCATGAACCCTGTGACTAGGGACTTGCATCTATTATGATGGACAATTAGCAGGCTTCCCTTTTCTTTCAAAGGGAGATAATATTGTGCCAGTCAGGTGTCTGCAGGGACCACCACGCCCCTTCTAGCCCCTCCCCTTGAATGGGAGGTGTGTAGTTAGAGCTACAACCTAGGTGCTAAAACTGATTCGTCAGATATGAACCAATCAGCTGTCTCTCTGACTCACCTGGGGAGGACTTAAAACTAGCTTCCCTAGAGGAAGCCTGCCCTCTTCCCCCACATGGCAATGGAGTAGAAAGACTGCTGGATTTCCAGGCCTTAGGAAGGTAAGGCCTATCTCCCCACCCCAGCTAATGTCTGGGGTGGGGGGGGCAGGCTCCAGACTTTTTCTCTCATGAATCTCTCTTTCTCATAAAGGGAGCTTTCTGTTATATTTTCTTGGCTGTTTATTTAGTTAAATAATATAAGTTCTGTTAAAACTCTCTGACACATATTCTCCCCACACTGGTGGCTGGAGAACTCTGTAATTTCCCCATCCAACTCCCCTTTCCTAATTTACTAAATTAGAATAAATGTGTAATTGAAATTTAATTCTGTCCCTGTGTACAATTCTTTGGCATTAGAGGACACTAACTCGGAGTAGGAGGAGGGGGAAGGGAGGATTCCAAAACTCTTTCTCTCTCTTTCTCTCTCTTTCTCTCTCTCTCTCTCTCTCTCTCTCTCTCTCTCTCTCTCTCTCTCTCTCTCTCTCCCTGTGTTGCTTACAATTATTAATTATCAGCAACCCATATCAATATGTTCATCTTCCAAGACTGTGAATTATGTCAATACCCTTGAAAAGTTAGTCAGGAACAAAAGGAATTAGAACCTCTACTTGAAAGATGTACAGTCATAAGAGACAGAGAAATGTCTTCCAATACTACTGGAGGAGGAAGCATAATTAGATTTTCTAAGGTTCCTCTATAATTTCTCAGCATTTGCATGAGATTTCATTTCTTTTTGTAAACTTGGACATCTCTCTTTCCTTCCATGTGGGAACCTCTCCTCTAGATACCCACATGTTCACTTTCTCAGTTCTTCCCCATTTAGTCTTACATCTCCTTTGACTAGAAGGGTTTTCTTGGAATCACATTCCATGGTTGTATAATCAGCTCCATTACTCTCTCCCTTGACCTGTTTGTCCCTCCACCCCCCCCACCCACTATGGAACTTAGTGCTAACATTACATAGCTACTGAATTTTATAAATTCTGAGATGTTCCCAGGTAAAACATGTCCTGCTGTTTTTATAGAACCATACAGAAACAAAGCTTTAACAAGTAAAATTGATACTCTTTTTGTTATTTATTTTATTTTTAAAAATATTTATTATTTATGATTAGATACATTGTATGAGCAAGTCTTATGATGGTATCCCCATTTCCCTCCTTCCTGTCCCCATCCCACTGGGGGTCCTCCTCAGTGGGATTGCTGGACCAGTCAATGGGGTAGGGGGTTAGGAATTGTATAAGAATCAGCCAGTTTTTTTTCTTTGTGTGTTGTTGTTGAGGGGGGCAATGTCTCTGATATTCTCCCCCACCATGGCTCTTACAATCTTTCTGCCCCCTCTTCCGCTCTGAGTTATGATGGGTGAGTTTTAAGTCTACTTTACATTGAGATTTTAGGATTCTCTGGATTTCTGCTTTGGATTGTGTTGGGTCTCCTCAGTGTTTGAAAACTGACACTCTTTTTACCACTTAGAATTTTTATTTTACACTGAAAGTACTCTCCTAGACTTTAGATATGTTTTAGATCATGTATCCTTCAGAAACAAAAAGGAAAATATAATCTACACATCAATTATGTTCTATTTAAACATTTTACACTTAGAGTTTAATTTTCTGATTCTTCAACTAACAGGAGAATGTCGGTGTTTTTCTTTTTTTCTTTCTTTCTTTTTTTTTTTTTTGGTGTTTTGAGATAGAGTCTCAATCTAGTCCACGCTGACCTGGAATTCACTCTGTAGTCTCAGGGTGGCCTTGAACTCACGGCAATCCTCCTACCTCTGCCTCCTGAGTGCTGGGATTAAAGGCATGCGTCACCACGCCCAGCTGCCAGTGATTTTTTTTAACCCACATGATATTCCACTAAAAAAAATTCAGCACCTATTCATCTTCTCGTGGGTGTTTTCTTTGTTAGAACCATAAAACAAGGACTGTGGACCTGTGACCATTCTTCAAATGGTGAGCCTTAATTTTCTAATATGAGTTTTGTCTCTTTGCTCTATTTCTGAGTCTGACTCATTTGTATAATTTCTCCATCTTCAGTCATATAAGACACCATCTTTTAAAGGTATTTGCAGTGGTATTTTATTTCTACTCATGTAGTACTAATAACAGGCATAATTTTTGCCTGTGGTTACAAACAACTGTGACGAACTTCCCACAGGAAAGTGAGTGGAATTGTTATCTGGACAAATGTCATTGGAAGATGCCAGAATCTATGAGAGGCATTTCCCTTCCAGGAAGCTGAAAGTGAAAAAATATGCATTCCAATCAATTAAACATAGTTTGTGCTTTTTTTTCATCTTCTTCCAGAAGCTGCACACTAGGAGGTCAGGAAGAAACAGCTTCGGGAAGTCCACAGGCTTTTTCCCATCATGAGAAGAGCATGTGGAAAGCATTAAGTGCTCCATACATGCTAAATCAGTGAACAGGTGAATTCATGGCTTCATTATGAACAGCGACGCTCCAGCCCTTTATTTGTACTGAAAAAAATCTTCCAAACTGCCAGGTGTGCTGGCACACACATTTAATCCAACTCAGGAGGCAGAGGTAGGAGGATCCCTATGAGTTCAAGGCCACCCTGGAACTACAGAGTGAGTTCCAGGTCAGCCTGGGCTATAGGGAGACCTTACCTGGAAAATACACAAACAAACAAACAAACACACAAACAAACAAACGAACAAACAAACATCTCCAAAGCAGAGGACCTAGTTGATTTAGTTGGTTACCACCCGGCACAAGGTGTCCTGTTGAGAGCAGATAGAACCCAAGGCACACCACACACTGTTGCTACTGAGACACCATACAGGTAGATGGCCACCTTTGACATTATCACTACTTCTGAACTTTGCCTGCAGTCATGATCACTTCTGGGGAAAACCGGATAAAGACAAACTCAGTTTTCATAAATATGTCAGATTTTGTTAACATTGTGAAGCCTTCAAAAGGAGACATGGAACACTGTGGAGATGCATCCATGGATAAAGTCCTTTTCAGCCAAGCATAAGGATTGCCAGCACGTACGTGTGGTGTGTGGCTTGGTGGCAGGTCTATAATCCCAGCACTGGGGAGACGGAGTGAAGTATATGTCCAGGTTTACTGGCTAGCTAGCCTGGCAAAATCATTGGGCTCCCAAAATCCTGTGCAGAGCAATCCAACATCAATCTCTGGCCCCTGCACACACAGCTGCACATACCCATGTGCCCTCATGCATACAAACATGCATACAACATACCACCAACACATAGGCACATGCCCAAAAGGGAGGGGTGTGGATAAAGCAAACGTTTCAATGTGTCATAGAAAGTACAGAAGAAGAACAAAAGATCTTACCTTGTCTAATAACTGTTCTTTCATTTAATTCCTACTATAACCTTATGAAATAATTCTTTCCAATATTTTAAAGGTAGGAAAATTACATCAAGAAAATTCTTAATGCTAGACAACTTTCATAAAGATTCCTTAATAAATCTTTCTATTTGGTCTGCATCTTCTAGGTTCCAGGTAGTAGTATACTTACCAGTGCCTAGTGTTGTCAGACTAAATTCTACTTATGCAGGCTTACTAGTCCACAGTTTGAGGTGAACATTGTAGGCCATCAGGAAAATGCTTTTTTTTTTTTTGAGGTAGGGTCTCACTCTAGCCCAGGCTGACCTGGAATTCACTATGTAGTCTCAGGGTGGCCTTGAACTCACGGCAATCCTCCTACCTCTGCCTCCCGAGTGCTGGGATTAAAGGAGTGCGCCACCACACCCGGATGGAAAATTCATTTTAATCTCACTCTTCTTTTCATTCATACTGGGTATCTGATATTATCTTCTCCAAACAATGTCAAATAGCCTTGAAAGACCATGTAACTGCATAATGACTTTCTCTGCTCGTTCTGTTCCCAGTTAATTGTTTTAGAATTACCTAGGCTGCTTTCCGTACATAGACCTAGACTTTGTGGTCCTTAACTGCATACCTTTTGCTTTTTTTCTTTTCTTCTGTAATAAAAGCAGACTATTGTTTTTTGTATATTTTTTCTTTATTATCCATAATGAGTTACATTGTTTAGTGGGCCAACCATGAGTTGTTATCCCCAATTCCCCGTTGCCCCCCTTCCCCATCCCCAGTCAGCTGGATATCCTCCTCCGTGG
>PVHP010054151.1:0-10551 GCA_004024765.1 Zapus hudsonius | reverse complement strand
CAGCTAACCTACAATGCACTGAAGACTTCAGGTGACAAAAGACGCCAAGTGTGACCGACAAGACTGTTAACTATCACGATATTACAGTGAGGCTGGGAATGGCAGGGAGGGGCCAGTGCTCCATGGTGAATTCCAGCAATCCCACTGAAGGAGGCCCTAGGTGGAGTGGGGGCAGGGAGGAGGGAAATGGTGGTACCAACACATGATGTGTCCATGCTTGATAAAAACAACAACAACAAAAAGAAAGAAATGGTTCTGTGGAAATTGCTTGTAAAGCCTGCCAGCCCAGATTCCATTGCCCACTCTCCAGGGAAAAACAGACACAAAAAGTGGTGCATGCATCTGGCATTCATTGGCAGCTACGCAAGCTCCTGACATGCATGTGCACAGACACACAAATTAATAAAAACTATTTTAAAACTGAAGCTGCATGTGGTGGCACACACCTTTAATCCCAGCACTCGGGCTGAGGTAGGTGGATTTCTGGGAGTTGAAACCAGCCTAGGCTGTAGAATGAGTTCCAGGGCAACCTGGGCTACAGTGAGACACTGCCTCAGAAACACAAAATAAATAAAAAGGAACAGGCTTTTTCACGTGTCCAGCGGCCGGGGCTGCAGGTCTCCTTGGAGCGGCGGCCCTAGAGCAGTGGCGATGGTCATGGCAGGACAAGCCTTTAGAAAGTTCCTTCTGCTCTTTGACAGAGTGTTGGTTGAAAAGAGTGCGGCTGAAACTGTAACCAAAGGTGGCATTATGCTTCCAGAAAAATCTCAAGGGAAAGTATTGCACGCGACAGTAGTAGTTGTGGGGGATCGGGCTCTAAAGGAAAGGGTGGAGAGATTCAACCAGTTAGTGTAAAAGTTGGAGATAAAGTTCTTCTCCCAGAATATGGAGGCTGGGATTAAAGGCGTGCGCCACCACGTCCGGCTTCAATTTTTTTTTAATGTGAATATTTATAATGAGAATTTCTGTGTATTTGATAATAAATTTAAATTTAGCATTTCTCGTGTCACCTATACCAACCACATCTACTAGGGTCCAGGTGATATTGCAGAGTAAGTGACAATTTTAACATGAGTACTGTTCTCACTGCTAGCCTGACAGTCAGCTCCAGGGAGATACTAACAGACACTGTGATCACTCAGAACTCATCAAAGCTGGAGACATGGCTCAGAGAATAAGACGCTTGCCCGCAAAGCCCAATGATCTGGGGTTCAATTCCCCAGTACCCACGTAAAGCCAGATGCACAAAGTGGCACATGCATCTGGAGTTCATTTGCAGTGGCTGGAGGCCCTGGGGTACCTGTTCTCTGTGTCTCTCTTCTCTCTATCTCTCTGCTACCAAATAAATAAATTTATCTGGAATACTTTCTATGAATTGATGAATAAAACTTGGGAGCCATAAATTAAAAATTAAACCAATCAAACAACAAACTCAAGGCAGCGGGGCAATTGGCTTCTCTCCACTCCCACAGCCTCCTCCTCAGGATGGAGGCCTCAGAACATGGATACAGGAATCCATGAGGGCACACTTATTTGAATTCCAATTTCAATTCTGGATACTAGCTAGAAAAATCCCTAGGTGTCTGTGGGATATGAACTAGATTTAAATCTCAATTTTGATTATGACTTATTTTTTTTTAAAGCCATTTCCAGTTATTGACTCTTTGAAATGTGGCAACTGGACAAAAACAGATGTGTAACAGGCCAGTTGCTCATCAGAAGAACTGGGGAAACTTCGAGCATGTTCCTGCGTCTTACCTTACAACCACATACCTAACTCTAGGGTAGGACATGCAACTGGGTGCTTTGAGAACTCCCTGGGCCACACTGATTTGCAGGCCAAGCTCCCAAAGCCTCCTTCAGGATGCTTGCTCCCTTCCCAGTCAAGTCCCAGGCCCTCACAGTGCTCCCTGGAGTGCCAATGGCCCAGCAGAAACAAAGGGGGGGGGGGAGGAAAGGGATTAAGTACAATGCATTAATTAAAACCAAGACTTTGTTTTGAAAACTCTATTTACAACCTCCATACATAAAACTAAGACTTTCGAATCATCAACTAAAAAAAAAAAAAAAGAAAATAATCCAGTCATGGTGATGATATACACCTGCAATTCCAGCACCGTAGTAGAGGTGGAGACAAGGGATCAAGGTCATCTTTGCTCCTTAGCAAACAATTTAATTAGAGGCATTGACTTTATTTATTATTTTTTTTATTGCCCATGATGAGTTACAATATTTAATGGGCAAACAATGAGTTGTTATCCCCAGTTCCCCAATGCCCCTCTTCCCCATCCCCAATCAGCTGGATATCCTCCTCCGTGGGCCATCTGGATCAATCCTTGTGGCAAGGGATCCTGGATATCCTAGTACTCAGCCCGGTTCTCCTGGCCCAAGTGTGTTGTTACTGAGGGGCGCCATGAGTCTGGACAGTCTCCCCCACCACGGCTCTCACAATCTTTCCACCCCCTCTTCCGCTCAGTTCCCTGAGTTGTGGTGGGTGAGTATTAAGGCTGCTTTATTGTTGAGGACTTAGGAGTCTCTGTACTTCGGCTTGAGGTTGTGTCAAAAATCATTGGTGTCTGTCTCACTGGCTTGTCCTGTGTTGACTGAATGGCTGTGGCTGTGTGTCCCTTGTTCATTCCATCATTCTCTGCGGGGTTCCATATGGATCCTCCCCATATGTCTGGGGTGGCTCATCTCTTGTCAGGATGTCAGCTATGGGCCTGTAGTTCGTTGGTAGGAGGAAGCAAAAAAAAAGAAAGAAAAGTACGTTAAAGTCAATGGTTCATCCAACCCTACCAACGAACTAGAGGCATTGAATTTAACTTACTTATTTTTTTTACTTCCTCCTCATCCTCCTCTTCTTTTGTTACTGTTTCTTTGTTTTTTTTAATTAAAAACATATTTTATTTATTCATTTGAGAGAGAGAGAGAGAGAGAGAGAGAGAGAGAGAGAGAGAGGCAGGAAGAGAGAGAATGAGTACACCAGGGTCTCCAGCCTCTGCAAATAAACTCCAAACACACACGCCCTCTTGTGCATCTGGCTTTATATGGACACTGGGGAATTGAACTCTGGTCCTTCTGCATTGCAGGCAAACGCCTTAACTGTTAAGCCATATCTTCAGTCCCTTTGTTTGGTTTTGACACAGGGTCTCATGTAGCACAGTTGATAGTGGACGGCTAATTCAAACCACCACACTTAGTAAGTTTGGGACCAGCCTGGGTTACACCAGATACTGTGTCAATAAAACAAAGAAACAGCACGAAACAGCAGAAAGGCGCACGCCTTTAATCCCAGCACTTGGGAGGCAGAAGTAGGAGGATCACCATGAGTTCAAGGCCACCCTGAGACTACATAGTGAATTACAGGTCAGCCTGGACTAGAGCAAGACCCTACCGCAAAAAACCAAATAAATAAAAATAAAATAAAACAAAGAAACAGAAAACACAGATAGACATGAGATTCTAGTAAAATTCTGACCCTTTGATTCTGAGATCATACTGCTGTGATGGTATCTGCATTTTTTAAGGTTTATGCAATTTTTCATACAGTAAAGTTCATAATTAATCAAAACCACCAAAACAGTTTATGTGTATGTGTGTATGTACCCGTGAATGTGTCTGGGCATGCACGTGCCATGGTGTGCCCTTGGTGGCCTGGGGATGACCGAGGGGTTTGTCCTCTCCTTCCTTCTTTGGTCTCTTGGTTTGCTGCTGCATGAGTCCACTTAGCTGACCTTTAAGCTTCCAGACTCTCCTGGCTCCACCACCCATTGCCTTTTGGGATCACCTGTGTACATGTCACTTTGTGTCTGACTTTATTCAGGTGCTGGGGATTGGAACTGTGGCCCTCAGGCTTACAGGCAAGGACTTCTAATTCTGAGCCATTTGTCCAGCCCTGGTATGACTTAAGGCTTTCATCAACTATCAGCCTGCCCTGGATGTCTATAACTTACTCTACTCCTCACTCTGGATCATCTGACACAATGAACTATTCAACCCACAGTTAGTCATACCCTGTAATCAAGTCACGTTAAAAGCCTTTTAAGAGGCAGGTTTGTTTTCCACATTGTACTTTACTTGGATAGAATATTCCAGAATGGAAGCACCCAAGGTTGCTATTGCTGTCACTTACCTACAGCCTCATTAACAAAACTTGTTTTACATATCAAACTATCCGTGCAAGCCTTCAATCCCAGCACTCAGAAGGCAGAGGGAGGAGGATCCCATGAGTTTGAGGCCACCCTGCGTCTACAGAGGAGCTAGAGTGAGATTCTACCTTGAATCCCCCACCCCCCAAAAAAAGAAAGAAACATGGTCAGCTGCTCCAACTTAAGCTCTCCTAATAGAAGGAAACCTGAGGAGTCTGTTGGTTCTATGTGAAAAAGACCCTGGAATATTGAAACAGTCTGTTGTCGTGAGGGTGGCGTTGAGAAGGTGAGCCTAGCAGAGAGTTTGGGTTGAGAAGGAAGTTTATTAACTAGTATCTGTGCACATATATACTACAGGGAGGAAAATTCAATGTTCATAATTGAGGGGATTGTGAGGCAGAGAGCTGAACGGAGCAGTTTGTTGGATGCTGAAGAATTTCCAAGGAAACAATGTCCAGTGTTCTCTTTGTGGCTGTCTGAGCTATACATGGTTAAGTGTAAGAAGCAACGTGCCATTGCACACTCCCACACTCAGCACAAATACCCTGTGGGAGTGGAAGCAAGTGTGTGGGGGAAGGGAGGTAGAAGTGGAATAGAGGTTGCATTTCATGTTTGGTTGGTGCTATAGCAACAGAAACAGCACTTAAGAGATGGCATGAATATTCATAAACTCTCATAGTTCTGCAAAAAGTGCCTGAGTGAGTATGAGAACAACTTCAGGAAGCCTGGGGGAGGGCTTTGTTTGCTTGTCTGTTTTTGAAACAAGACTGGCCTTGAATTCACAATCAACCCAGGCTGGGCTTGAGCTCAAGGAAATCCTCCTGCCTCAACCTGGGATTACAAGTATGTGCCACCATTTCTGATTGCGGAGTGTCTGGATTGAAATGGATGAGGAAATCCCAGCTGCAGCTGAGTACTTGAGCTATTCTGAGCGCCTGGCCCAGCCCTTGGGTGCTTGTAAGAATAGGCTGTTTCCACAGTGGTCCCCAATCTCAGTGGCTTCATGTGATGTTCTCCTAACAACAGAATGTGACTCTATACTCCTAATGGTAAGGCTAGTTTTAAATCAAAATTCATTTGTCAGCCTTCTCATAGTGAATCCCACTAAAATAACCTTGAGATCCTAATTTATTTATTTCATTTCTCAAAAAAAATTAATTTATATTGATTTAAAAATATTTATCTATTTATTCGTTAGAGAGAAAGAGAGAGAGAGAGAGAGAGAGAGAGAGAGAGAGAGAGAGAGAGAGAGAGAGAGAGGAAGGAGAAGGATAATGGGCATGCCAAGGTCTCTTGCCACTGCAAATGATTTCCAGACACATGAGTACTTTGTACATCTGACTTTATGTGTGTACTGGGGAATTGAACACAGGCCATCAAGCTTTGCAAGAAGCACTTTAACTGCTGAGCCATCTCTCCAGCTTTATGTATTCTTTGAGGCAGGATCTCACTGTACCCCAGGCTGACCTGGAACTCACTCTAGCCTCCAGCAGCACACCTCCCAAAGTAAGGCTCTACCTCCCATATCACCACCAGCTAGAGACCAGAATTTTTTTTTTTTTTTTTTTTTTTGGTTTTTTGAGGTAGGGTCTCGCTCTAGTCCAGGCTGACCTGGAATTCACTATGGAGTCTCAGGGTGGCCTTGAACTCATGGTGATCCTCCTACCTCTGCCTCCCGAGTGCTGGGATAAAAGGCGTGTGTCACCATGCCCGGCCTGGAGACCAGAATTTGAAAGACATGAGGCTATGGGGGACATGACATTCACACCACCATACCTGGCCTTCTGTCAGGCATGGTTCAAGCATGCTAGCTGATTGAATCTGCATAAGCCCTAAGAGGCCTTTTAACTCCTTATACAACTAATAAAACAAAGGCACAGAGAGGACAAGAATCAGCCTGTGAGTGACAGGTGAGAGACTCAAAACCAGAAGATGGGCTCCAGGTCCTGAGCTGGGCTCACCACATCAGCAATGTCTCCTCCTGTCAGCCTCCCTTCCTCTATTCCACCCCAGGCTATTTTATATATATATATATATATATATATATATATATATATATATATATATATATATATATGTGTATGCAAGCAAGGGTGGCTTTTAATTTGCATAGGACCATGGACCTTTCATATTGCTCTAATTGATAGTTACACATAGAAACAGAGCCTGATGAACGTGTATTTCAGGCTCAACAGCCCAATGCCATAAGCTTTAATACATTTCCCAACCCATGTTGCATCATCGGATGAAAACAGTGAAGAGAATTCCAGACCCTTAGAACAGAAGAGATAAGGAAGGTGATTCTTATCCTTCCCTAACTAGTCATTCTTCCTTCATATTATTAGCCAATATTTATGAAGCTTCTCCATAAGACATGAAATAGACATGGTGTTTGCTGTCATCAGGCTGGTGGTCCGTAAATCAGATATCCTTGGATCAAATATGCTCACGAAATTTCAGGTAATTACAGCTGTGTATATTCTATGAGAAAGTATTGGGGCTGAGGGAATAGTAGAGCGCTTGACTAGCTTGAAAAGGTCCTGGGTTCAACCCCCAGGCAAAGCAATAAAAACAATATATAACAGAATGAGTTTATATACTGGGAAACTGAGAATGCAGGAAGTCTGAAGGCTCAGCAAAGGCTTATTTCCCTAGAAATATGATGTTTCAGGAGCAGTTAAGTATGTCAAGGGAGGAATGAGGAGGGAAAACTGCACCAAACAAGGGAAAGACCCTTTGTAAAGCTCTCCACGGGAAGCAGGTGCTGCTGGGAAGGCGCTAAGGCAGGCAGATGCGGCTGGCATGCTGAGAGCAAGGGGAAGGGGAGGTCCAGGCAGGTTAGCGAGGCTGACAGGGGTTCCAACAAGGGCTCATGAGCCACAGAGAGACTTTGGTGTTCATCGGAAGCATCATGGACTTCCAATGAAGGATTTAGAGCAAGGGAACAGATGAGCAAGTTTTCATCTTTTTACTGAGAAGATGGCTCACTGGGTAAAACTGTTTGCTATGCAAACATGTGGACTTGAGTTGGGATCCCATAGCAAAGCTGGATCTTTGTGGTGTGCCCCAGAAATACCGGTTTTGGAGAGACATAGGCAGGAGGATCCTCTCTGGGGGGATTGTGCTTGGTTAGAGCGCTAGCTGTCTAAATGTGAGGGCCTGAGTTCAATTCCCCAGCATGTCTGTAACCTCAGTTCTGTGAAAAGGAGAGACCTCTGGAGTTTACTGAAAAAGAAAAGATGTCAACAGCAGTTTTGGGTTGAGAGAGAGAGACTCTGTCAAGGACCAAATGAAGGAGCAGAAAGAGGACGATGGATGTTCTCCACACACATGCATACGCTGCACAAACACCAGATCATATGCCATCATACATAGCACACTGATTGTATAACCCTACCTTCACCAAAAAAGGTGGAGAGCAACTGTTTAGAAAAACACTAACATCATCCTCTGGTTTCCACATGCATGAACACACACACCATTCACACATACACATGAAATAATGTTCATTTCAGAAAGGATTTTTTGGCATACTGATTCAAGGAGTCCACAGTAGGAATAGGTAGAAAAGTCAAAAGGCCATGGTCCATGCATACTTTATTCATCTGTTTATTTGCTTGAGATGGGATCCTAGGATCCAGGCTGGCCCCAAACTCCCTGTGTAACTGAGGAGGGCCTTGAACTGCTGGCCCTTTGCTTCCTTCCTGGGATTACAGGCGTGCACCACCATGCCCGACCATACTTACATTTATACAACAGACTGCCCCATCTGTGTGAGAGGTTATTTTTGCCCATCACCCTTGAAACTCAAGATGCAATGAGACCTTTCCGCACTGACTTGAGTTTTTGCTTGTTTCAGCATGGATATCCTCTCTCTCCTTGAGGCGAGGACATGTTTAGATTCCAAATATAACTGTAAGAAGGTATTTGCAGTTAAATCGTCTTTGCCCATTATACTTTAAGATTGATAACATGGAAGCAGTGGGTCTTAGAGAGGGCACCCAGATAACTAGATATAAAAATTTGAAAGGTTATATAAATAGATCATTGAATATAATAAATATTTATGGGAGCCATGAGAGAAAGGAAAAAGCATATAAGGAACTGTAAGTGAAATGACAGGCAATTCTAAACTGCATCTTTTGGAGGAGGGGAAGTGTTGTTCAGGAGAGCCTGGGCTGCAGCAATCTAATCTCTCTCTCTCTCTCTCTTTCTCTCTCTCCCCCCCCCCCCCAAGAATCACAGGTCAAGAATAGTAACAAATGGAATAAGTAGTCTAAGAACACCATTGTCAGCCAGGTATGAGCTTGGCTCCTGGAGTCACAGGCCTTTATCCTGTCCTGTTCTCCACACCTGAGGTGTGGGTCTCAGTGGCACTTGCGATGGTTATGACCTGGGAATGTGGAAGTGAAAATTGAAAGCAGTCCCTTTAAGAGCAAAGCCACAATGTTGCAAGTTTCTCCTCACACCTCAATAGCCAGAAGGTAACCACATAAGCAAGAGAGGCTGGAAAACCTACTGTAACCAGAGAACCAGAAAACAACCACTGGAGACGGACAGATGGACAGCATGCTTACCCACTGAGCTGTGGGTATCATGAGACAGGACTTACACAGTTTACTGTCTTACTGGGCAAAAGACATCAGACAATGAATTATTATACATATTCAGTTATAGCTGTGTAGCACACAATTACTATAATTATCAGTAAAAGTAGCGTGGGTGCTATTAGGTTCTGTGACAAAGGTTTCAAACCTAATCTGGTGGAGGGGCAGGTATGGGAGTCAGGGCCCATGGACCACCTTTCTGAGGAGATGGATATCAGGACCAACTCTTTTTTTTTTTTAATTTTAAAACCTAAGCTAGACTAGCTGTGAAACCAGGTTACCTAACGACTATGTTAATCAAAGTATGTGTTTTTTAAAATATTTTATTTATTTATTTGCAAGCAGAGAGATACAGTGAGAGAGAGTGAGAGAGAGTGAGAGAGAGAGAGAGAGAAGGAGGGAGGGAAGGAGAGGAAATCCAGACACAGGCACCACCTTGTGCATCTGGCCTATGTGGGTCCTGGGGAACTGAACCCGGGTCCTTAGGCACTGGAGATAAGTGCCTTAACCGCTGAGCCATCTCTCCAGCTCCAGGACCAACTCTTGAAGGAAGATGAAGAAATCGCCAGGGGAAGAGGATTCCTAGCTGAGGGAATCAGGAAGGTTGTGGATCTAGAAACACGGAGATGGTGGTCCAAAGAGAAGCTGGCGAAAAGAATGGGTCTCAGGAGAGGTGAAGGGTCTGTTGGGAACAGGAAGCAGCTGGAGGAGTGTTGAGAAGTTTTCCCCACGGATATGCTAAGGAGGGAACGGTGCAGCTTGTCTTATGAGAGGTGAGCCAGCTGAGAGGTGGAAGAGGTGTGGGCTGGGGTGATACCAGAAGCAGAGAACCACTATGGATGGAAACACAGGGAAAGATCTGGAAGGATTTGGAAAAACTCATTTGGGCATGAATTTTTCTGACCATTATGTGTCTGAAAAATAGCCTTTTTTCAACCCTCATAAGTAAATGCTGGTTTCATTTGTTTCAAAATGATAAGTGACAAATTATTTTTCTCACAATACTAAAGGCATTTTTAACTTGTATTCTCTCTCCCACCTTGTGTGTTCCCTCTTTCTTGTGATTTTTGAATCAGGGTCTCATGTAGCCTATGTTGGCCTTACACTTACTCTGTAGTCAAGTATGACCTTGAACTTCTGATCCTCCTGCCTCCGCTTGCCAAGTTCTAAGATTACATGCCTGCGGCACTGTGCCTGTTTATGAAATGCTTGGAATCAAATCCAAGGCTTCATATATGCGCTGAAAGCACTCTACCTGCTGATTCACACCCCTAGTCCAGCATCAGTGCATTTTAAAAATTAGAAAGCTGTGACCTTGTCTCAGACTCCACCCCTACCTCAAGATGAAGTGAAGCGCAGACCTAGTGCTTCTGTTTCATTTTCAGGAGGTCATGAAGGGACAGCAGGTGTGGTGGCTGCTACCGTGTGCTGCCCCTAATCTGCTGGCTCATCTGATGGACTTGGAGCAACAGTCCAGCACGTCCCTGCTTCATTGCCTGCCCCAGTCCCCTTCTGGCTTCTCTGACTCTTGGGCACTATATGTTTAGCTCCCTGACAAGGAGTATGAGTTCTTTTTTTCTGGAACATTCTTTACTGAATTTGGAGGTATGCAGAGATGGGACGACTTTTAGTTTATATGGATTAGAGTTGGGGTGCCTATTAGGTCTTACTTCCTTCTAGGACTTTCCCCAGCTACCTTCCTGAGAATTCAACTTCCATTACCAGACCCCCTAACAGCAGCCTTATAACGTTTACTAACTGCCCATGTTACTGGGAGTTAATTCCCTATACTATAT
>PVHP010054150.1:0-10542 GCA_004024765.1 Zapus hudsonius | reverse complement strand
CAGAGGCATGGCCAGGAGAACCTGGCTGAATACTAGGCTATCCATGGTCCCCTGTCACAAGGACTGATCCAGACGACCCATGGAGGAGGTTAGCCAGTGGAGGGGGGAGGGGAGGGCAGTGGGGAATTGGGGATAACAACTCATTGTTTGCCCACTAAATGTTGTAACTCATTATGGACAATAAATTAAAAAAAAAAGTGGAATAGATGTATTTAAGGGAATAGACACAACTGTATTGTTTGTAACAGCAAAAGCATGGATAAGAATTGCTGTCTGTCTGCAGAGGCTAGGGCACATTCACACACATGGGCACCGTAGAGCCGCCTCTGGCGCCCCAGAATGGAGAGGCCTCTGGCTTTCTTGGTAATACACATTGTAACGTTCATCTGCTGGTTTATTTCTTTTAGCTGGGAGACATAAAGCCATGCCTCTGCCCAAGAAGACCAAGCTTCATGAGGTTAGCGTCAGTCCAGGTAGGTCATGGGCAATTCTTGAATTTAGTGATGGTGGGAACACAAGAATCCACCCTCCTTGTCTGTGTATGCAGACCACACAGAAACTGAGACAAGCCGGGCGTGGCGCACGCCTTTAATCCCAGCACTCGGAAGGCAGAGGTAGGAGGATCACTGTGAGTTCAAGGCCACCCTGAGACTACAGAATGAATTCCAGGTCAGCCTGGACTAGAGGGAGACCCTACCTTGAAAAACCAAAAAAAAAAAAAAAAATATTCATTTATTTATTTGAGAGAGAGAAAGATTGAGAAAGAGGCAGACAAGAGAGAGAGAATGGGCACATCAGGACACAGTCCTGACCTCCAGTCATGGCAAACAAACTCAAGACACATGTACCACCTTGTGCATCTGGCTTTTATGTGGGTACTGGGAAATTGAACTCTGGTCCTTCTGTTTTGCAGGCAAATGCCTTAAACGCTGGGCATCTCTCTAGGCCAACTCTAACCACTTTAGAAAATTATTTATTTGATTACAAGCAGAGAGAGAGAGAGAGAGAGAGAGAGAGAGAGAGAGAGAGAGAGAGAGAGAGAGACAGGAGACAAAGGCAGAGAATGGGTATGCCAGGGCCTCTAGCTGCTGCAAAAGAACTCCAGAAGCATGTGCCATTTTGTGTATCTGGCTTTAACTGGGTACTGGGGAATCAAATCTGGGTCATTAAACTTTGCAGGCAAGTGCCTTAACCAATGAACCATCTCTCCAGCCCCCCCTTTCTTGAATCAGGGTCTCACTCTAGACCAGGCTGAACTGTAACTCACTGAGTGCTGGGGTTAAATGCTACCATGCCTGGCTCATTTTTTTCTTTGTTTTTCTTTTCCTTTTTAAAAATATTTTATTTATTTGCAAGCATAGAGATAGATAGATGATTATATATATGTATATAGATATAGATATAGATGATATAAATATAAATATAGATATAGATATAGAGAGAAAGCATATGGGTACTCCAGGACCTCTAGCCACTGCAAATAAACTCCAGATGCATGTGCCACTTGGTGCATCTGGCTTATATAGGTACTTGGGAATCAAACCCAGGTTGTTAGGCTTTGCAGGCAAATGCCTTAATCACTGAGCAATCTATTTAACCCCATTTCTTCTTTATGAGACAGTCTCACCATGTAACCCAGGCTGGTCTTAACCTGGACATCATGATGATTCTCCTGTTTAGCTTCCCAAATGCTAAAATTACAGGCCAGCTATATTTCCCATTTTTATAAGAACACCAGCCATATTAGTTTAGGGACCACCCTAATCTACCTCATTATATCTCTGAAGACATATATCCAGATAAAGTCATTGTGTGGAACTGGGGTTTAGGATTTCAACATATCTCTTTGTGAGACATAATTCAATTCAGAATCATGGTGGCATTTTAGTCACTGTTGCTATGAACAAATTAGTCCAAGACTTAACTGGCTAAAAATGACCCATTTTAGGAAGCAGGGTGTGATGGTTAGGTTTTATTGTCAACTTGACATTTTTAGTTTTAGTTTTTTTTTTTTTTTTTTTTTTTGGTTTTTCAAGGTAGGGACTCACTCTAGCCCAGGCTGACCTGGAATTCACTCTGTAGTCTCAGGCTGGCCTTGAACACATGGTGATCCTCCTACCTCTGCCTCTTTAATCCCAAATGCTGGGATTAAAGGCGTGTGCCACCACGCCCAGTTGACATTTTTTGTAATCTTGGGTGGGTCTCTGAGGTTGTTTACAGGAAGGCAGCCCTCTTAGTAGGGCACAGGATGTAAGAAAGATCAGGAAAATTAGGAACAAACTTTCATTCCTGGGAGGACAGTGCAGGGATATTCCAGAGAGAAAATCAACAAGTATGGGAAAGGGTTGCCAGAAAGACCCCACTCTAAAGTTATACAAAGGGGGAGAAAAATCTCTCCTTGCCTTTGCTTGTGTGTGTGGTACTGGTGATGGGTTTCTCTCTTGGCTTGGACCTGTGGGAGGGGGGCCAATCTCTTTCTCCATTATGGAACTTCCCCTGGATCTTTACCTTCAATAAATACCATCCTCCCATAACTGTGCCTAGTTTTTGGAGATGCACTGGGCCTAGTGGCACACGCCTTTAATCCCAGCACTCAGGAGGTAGAAGTATGAGGATCACTATGAGTTCGAGGCCAGCCTGCGACTACAGAGTGAGTGCCAGGTCAGCCTGGGCTAGAGTGAAACCCTACCTTGAAAAAAAAACCAAACAAACAAATGGTCATTTTATTGTGCTGATGGAACTAGTGGATCAGGAATTCAAAGTACTGTGAGGGTGCTTGTCTCTCTGTCCTGAAGTCTTGGCTTTCTTGATGCCTTTGGATGTCCTGACTGCTTGTGGCTCGATTCATCTGACAGCATTTCAGGTGTCTACTTTTGTTTTTGGTTTTGTTTTGTTTTTCAAGGTAGGGTCTCACTGTAGCCCAGGCTGACCTAGAATTCACTCTTTAGTCTCAGGCTGGCCTCGAACTCACAGTGATCCTTCTACCTCTGTCTCCTGAGTGCTGGGATTAAAGGTGTGTGCTACCACACCTGGTTAGGTGTCTACTTGTTGATGCTGGTTACTGGCTAGGATTTCATGTGGGCTTTTGATAGGGTCACTACATATCTGGTTTTTTTTTTTTTTTGGTTTTTGGCTTCAGGCAGCCACAGGACGTTGGACTTAAGTGATAGCTTTGTTTCAATAGAGACTGTTTTGGCAAACAAGGTAGAAGCTGTGTCCCACTCATGATGGAGCATTAGGAGTCACTGTTTCATTTCTACCACTCTTGTCTATGATAAGGGCCCAAGGGGAAGGGAAGTTCTCTACCTCTGGCCAGAATAGGAAAGGTTGTAGAAGAATATGTTGAATGGGAGATATTGCTACTGCTATTTTTGGAAAAATACATCTGTCAGAAATAATGATCCTGAGTTCATTACAAATTAAAGTCATTTCAGATAAAATTCCTCATCTCCTGTTCTCATTTGCAAAAGATCTATTAGTCCCAACTTCTCTGTGTCTAGCAACAATAGCTGAAGTTTGTTACCCCGACTAGAGCACACGCCAGCTTACTCTTGTAGTACACTCAACCTTAGCCAAAAGGCTAAGAAGCAATGTCTACCGTTGCACACTATAAGCAAGTACTTTAACCACTGAGCAATCTCCCCAGCCCCTAATGCTGTATTCTAAAACCACTATTTGGTGAAGCATCAGAGACACAGCTAATGCTAAAGGAGAAAAGGGATGTGCCTTCCTAAAGACTAGATAGGGGAAAATTTGTTGGATTCTTTTTTTTTTTTTTTTTTTATTAATTTATTGTCCATAATGAGTTACAACATTTAGTGGGCAAACAATGAGTTGTTATCCCCAATTCCCCGCTGCCCTCCCCTCCCCCCTCCACTGGATAACCTCCTCCATGGGTCGTCTGGATTCTTTTTTTTTTTTTTTTTTTTTTTTGGTTTTTCGAGGTAGGGTCTCGCTCTAGCCCAGGCTGACCTGGAATTCACTCTGTAGTCTCAGGGTGGCCTTGAACTCATGGCGATCCTCCTACCTCTGCCTCCCGGGTGCTGGGATTAAAGGCGTGCGCCACCACGCCCGGCTTGAAAATTTGTTGGATTCTGGAGCTGAGCATTTACTGCGTGCCAGGACAAACAGCGGCAGCTGCTCGGGATAAGGGGAATGATGCAGTGTGGACATGGGTAGAAGCATGGGGTTCTGCCAGCCTTTATCTCTACCGTCCCTTTGTTTTGGTTCCCCTTTGGTGGAAGCTTGTAAGTTAGCCACAAGCGTGTGACCAAGGCTTTCTGTAAACCATTTTAGTACTTTCTGATGAAGTCCAATAAGCACCACACAACCAACGATCCTCTTCCTAGATGGCTATCCAGGAGGCATAGAGCAGCGCCTTCTTCCCTTGCCCTGCACACCCTTGCAGGTCCGTGAGGCTCAGCAGGAACAGCACCACCGAAGCTCATACAGGTGCAGACTGTAGATCTCATTCTTCAAATGCTAGCTTTCCTGTCATCCACATTCCCCTTCTTTTCTTCTTCCCCTTGAACTTGAAGTCCTTTGGTGCAGTTTGGCTTTGAAATGGAACCAGGAGAAGGGAGGCCATGGGAGGTGACTAGAAGATTGTGTGGGTCCAGTGTGTGTGTATGCGTGTGCGCTGTGCTGTGCCCTCAACATACTAAGCAAACACTCTACCACTGAGCTACGTTCCTAGCTCTCAAACTGACGTTCTTAACCTTCAATTTTCAAGATGGTGGACATTTGAGTACTAAAAAAATTGATGAGAGTCATCCTGTTAAAAGGACGTGTTGGCAAACACCTTTAATCCCAACACCCGGGAGGCAGAGGTAGGAGGATCAGGGTGAGTTCGAGACCATCCTGAGACTAGTGAATTACAGGTCAGCCTGGGCTAGAGTGAGACCCTACCTCAAAAAACTAAAAATGGGGCTGGAGAGATGGCTCAGTGGTGAAGGTGCTTGCCTGCAAAGCCTAACAAGCTCAGTGTGATTCCCCAGTACCCACGTAAAGGCAAATGCACATGGTGGCACATGCATCTGGAGTTCATTTGCAGCAGCTAGAGGCCCTGGTGTGCCCATTCTAATCTCTCTCTCTTCTCTCTCTCTCTCTCTGCTTGCAAATAAATTAAAATATATTTTAAAAAACCACCAAAAATGGGTAGGAGAAAAGGCTCAGCGGTTAAAGTGCTTGCTTGTAATGCCCGATGGCCTGGGTTGGATTCCCCAGTACCCACATAACTCCAGATGTACAAAGTGATGTATGCATCTGGATTTGTTCCTATGCAGTGGCAGGAGGCTCTGGTGTGTCCATTCTCTCTCCTCTCCCTCTCTCTCCTTCAAATAAATCAATTTAAAAAAAGGGCTCAGTGAGAGCTTGGGTAGCATGTGTCAGGCCCTGAGTTGATCCCCAAACACCAAAGGAGGTAGAGGAACATCAATCCTTATGGCAAAAATAGTTGCATCACTTGAGGAGGAAGATATAGCAGATTTGATAAATAAGACAATGCTAGCCAAATATATGAGTTTTTCAGAAAACGAACAATTCCTCTAAAATGGAAGGGGTTTACGTCAAGGGGTCGGGGTGTCCTATGAGGGAGTCCTTCCCAGCTGTCACATTCCAGCGCTCCAGGAAGAATTCCCAGTTCTCCCAGAAGGGAAGCTGCGTGGAATTCCAGCCTCTCCCTGTGCTCTGGGATGACACCCTGGCCAAGCCGTGGAGAAGTTTCAGCGTCGAGAGTGATTTCGAACTACACACAGGCACCGGATTGGGTGCGCAGAACGGTGAGTCACAGGGTCTGCGGGTCCAGCTCAAGTCCAGGGCGGGCGGGGGGAGCGCGGGCCCAGGGGCGCCGTGTGCGCCTGCGCGCCGCCGCCCCACCGCCCCGCCCTCTCCCCAGCCGTTCATCCGGGTCTCGGGCAGGGGCGTGTCCGGGCCGAGGGGCGGGCGTCTGGGGAAAGGGAAAGCATGTCGTGGGAGGCTGGAGAGCTGGGAGGGAGCGAGGCGGGGCGTGGGCGTGGCGGAGCGCGCGGGGTCACGTGACGTGCGTGGCGACGTGTCGGCCATCTTGTGTTGTTGAGGCTGAGGACTGACTTGGGTTCTGAGAGACTCCCTGTCCCGGACCGCAGGTAACCAGTGACTCGGTGTCTCTCTCCCCGGGCCCGGCTCCGCTCCGCGCCGGGTCCCCGCCGCCGCCGCCGCCGCGACCCCGGCCCACGGCTCCCGCCGGCGTCCCCCGCTGCTCCGGCCCGAGCGGGCCGCATGGACACCGGCCCCCAGGCCTCCCCGGCCGCGGTCGGCTCGGGGCGTCCGCCGCGGGGACAGGTGTGGTGCGGGGCCCGGCCGCGGCCCCGGTGGCCCCGCGGGGGGTCCGGGCGCGGGAGTCGGGGGTGGGGTGGGCAGTGTCAGGCCGGCTCCCCGGCGCTCGCCGTCCGTCCGCTCCGGCCTCGGGGGTCCCGGGCCCGCGCCGCTCCCTCCGCCGGGCCGCGGAGCCCGGGACCGTGGCAGCTCTGGGGACGTCCGTCTTTAGGTGCGAGCAGTTTCCCACGAAGCACCCGAACACGCGTGTTGTGGCTGAGCTAGAAATGGAGCTCGCAGGGGAGAAGGGGGTCAGCGGGAGCCTCGGCGTTGCCTTGCGCTCGTGCCCCCCTCACCTCGCTCTTCTGAAAGTCAAAGCACCTAAGCACACCTAGCCTCTCTGTAGGACAGGTGAGTCCCCTGGATCTGCGGGTCCTGGGTTATAAGGCCGGTTTGCGTTCAGGGAAGGTCGCCTATCCTTAGGTAGTAGTGCTGACTTTTAAAATCGGATGACTTCCTGGGTCAGAAAATTTTGTCATCCTGTACATTAATTTTCGTCAGGCTCTGGCCTGACAGTGGGTCCGTTTTCATGGGAACACACAAGTACTTCCATCCATTGAAAGTTTTCTTGCATTTTGCTAGTGTAACAACTTTTGGGTTGCTTAAAGTGGAAATGTACTTTTCTTTTCTATCAGGTGTTGACATCAGAAGACACCAGAAAGACATTTAGAAGTGGCATATGTCTGGAAAAACGTCATAACTTCCTTGATAGTCAACACTGAGGTGGTTAGTGATCACTAGGAAGTCGGGAGAACCTTCATCCCCTTTTGGTACCCGTCAGAGCATTCAGGCTGGGCCACTGAACAAACAGCACTTACACATTGCGGGTGCTGAGACACAGAGATTACTGTCTCTGAGGCTGGGGAGATGGCTCAGTGGGTCAGTCGTTTACACAAGCACGAGGGCTTGAGTTTGCCTGAGCACCTATGTGAAAAAGCTGGGCATGGTGGCCTATGCCTGGAACCTCAATGCTAGGGAGCTGCAGACAGCAGTATCCCTAGGGCCTTCCAGCTAGCTAGCTAAATGTCAAATTGGTGAGCTCCAGGTTTAGTGAGAGACCCTGTCTTAAGTAAGGTGTGTGTATGGGGGGGGGGAGCGGGCTGGAGAGATGGCTCAGCAGTTAAGGTGCTTGCTTGCCTGCAAAGTTTAACAACCCGGGTTTGTAGAGCCAGATGCACAAAGTGGCACATGCTTCTGGAGTTCGTTGGCAGCGGCTAGAGGCCCTAGTGTGCCCACCATATTCTCTTTCTTTCCTCTATCTGTCTCTGCTTGCAAATTAAAAAAAAAAAAGTATAAGGTGGGGAGTGACCGAGGATACACCATTGTCAATCTCTTGGCCTCCACACATGAACACATACATGGACCACACAAGTGGAAAAATTGTCTTGGTGTGGTGCTCATTACTAGATACTTAATACTTAGGTAAAATATCCAGATTGTCCTTGACTTAATGATGGGGCTATGTTCAGGTGAACTATTGTAAGTTAGAAATGCATTTAATACACCTTAACCTACCGGACACCATAAGGTAGTAGCAAATCCACTGTGGAGTCTGATTGTTTCTCCCTTGAGAATGTGTGGGTTTCTACCACTGGCCAGAATGGCTAGGGAGTAGTGTTCCATGAAAGGATAGCTCAGGAAGGTTTCTACTGGACACATACTACTGTTTATACATCATGGTAAAGTGGAAAAATCCCAAGTTGACCATTTCTATGTCAGGGATCATCTTTGTAGTGTACCGGTAAGTAATGTGAGGAGGAAAAGCACACGGTAGGGAGGCAGGGTAATAGTTGTAGGAAGGGTCAAAATATTTTTTTCCTATCCTTTTAATTTTCCTCCCTCCTTCCCTCCCTCCCTCCCTCCCTCTTTTTCTTTTTGGTGGAATTGGAGATTGAACTCAGGGCCTAGAATGTGCTAGGCAAGTACTCTTAAGTAAGCTACATTCCTAGCCCTGGAGGGATCAATTTTAAATTGAATCTTCTGAGGAGGCTTTATGGGTGAGCTCAGTTTGAGTAATGTCCTGACAAGGAAATAGGAAAGAGGCTCCAGGCACAAGACAACAGGGGCAAAGACCCTACAATAAAAACTGAGGTGAGAACTCAGAGGTCTGCTAGATAAAGCACTGAGGCTAGCCTAGGCTGGAGACTGGAAAGGAGACCAATAGGAATGTGTGTACCCACCTCAGTCAGGAAGATATGATGGATCATTCACTGTTCTGGAATCTTCATCCTTCCTTTTCTGTTGTGATTCATGTGTGTGTTTCAGACAGGGTCTTGCAAGCAAATGCCTTTAGCCACAGAGCCATCAGTCTCTAAAGCCCCCAGACAGGGTCTTGCTTTGTAGTCCAAGCTGGCCTCCAACTTCAATCCTGCCTCAGATACTGGTTTCCAGTGACTCTTAGAAAAGAAAATCAGCATTTAAAAAAAAATATTTTATTCATTTTCAAGCAGAGAGAGAAAGAGAGAGAGAGAGAGAGAGAGAGAGAGAGAGAGAGAGAGAGAGAGAGAGAACGCACAACAGGGCCACCACCTTGTGGGTCTGGCTTAAGTGGGTCCTGGGGAATTGAACCAGGGGCCTTAGGCACTGAAGGCAAGTGCCTTAACCACTGAGCCATCTCTCCAGCCCAAGAAAATCAGATTCTGTAGATTTGTGCCAATATTCATTATTCCCTTTGGATAAACTGAGATTGGTACAAGACTGCCTGGAAGTATTTTTCAAGAGGTAGGAGGATCACTCTGAGTTTGAGCCCATCCTGTGACTACAGAGTGAGTTCCAGGTCAGCCTGGGCTAGAGTGAGACCCACGAAATAATTAAAAAACGAAAGCCAAACAACAAAGAGGTTTATTTGTGTGTATGGGCATGCCAGGGTCTCTTGCAGCTGCAAACAAATGTTATATGTGATGTGTTTGGCTTTACGTGGGTGCGGGTGAATTGAGGTCATGAGGATTTGCAAGTGCCTTGAACCAGTGAGCCCTCTACCCAGCTTAGGAATGACTTTTTTTGACTCATGGTTTTTGAAAATTTTAAAAATTTTACTTATTTGCTGGCTGGGGAAGGAGATGGGACTGCAAACAAACTCTGATACATGCTCCACTTCATGCATCTGGCTTTATGTGGGTACTGGGAAATTGAACCTGGGCTGACTGGCTTCGCAGGCAAGTGCCTTTAACTGCTGAGCCATCTCTCCAGCCCCAGTTGGTTAGTTATTTTATCTTGTTTTAAAAATATTACTTATTTGCGAGCAGAGAGGGAGAGAGGAGAGGGGGAGGGAGAGAGAGGGAGAGAGAGGCAGAAAGAGCATGGACCCACCAGGGCCTCCAGCCACTGCAAACAAACTTGAGATGCTTGAACGACTGTGCATCTGGCTTTACATGTGTACTGGGGAATTGAACCAACGTCATTAGGCTTTGCAGGCAAGCACCTTAACCGCTGAACCATCTCTACAGCCCTTTAAATTTTTTTTTTTTTTGATAAAGCCTCACTCTGGTGTAGGCTAACCTGGAACTCTATATAGATTCTCATTCTGTTGTCTCAGGCTGGCCTCCAATTCAAATTATCCTTTTCCTCTGCTTTTCAGTGCTAAGGAATGGCTTTTAAAGAAGGGGAGTATAGGACCTTTAATCCCAGCACTTCGGAGGTGGTAGGAGGTTTGCTGTGAGTTCCTGGCCAGCCTGGAATTACTGAGTGAGTTCCAGGTCAGCCTGGGCTAGAATGAGACCCTACCTTGGGGTGGTGGGGGGAGGGAGGGAGGGATATTTGGGATAAGTCCTAGTAGCCTATTACAGGTGTATAATTCTGGCCACTCAGAAGGCTGAAGGAGGAGGATAGCAAATTCAAAGCTTCTGTGGGCTATAGAGTGAGAGTGAGGTCAAGGCCAGCCTGGCCAGCTCTCCAAGACACTATCTCAAAATGAAAAAAAGGCTGCTTGCCTGACATGCATGACGTCCTAGATTCAGTTTCCAGCACTGGAAAATAAACAGATGGAATCATAGGAAATTTCAGAGAATATTTGGAAATGCAGGAAAATGAATTTCCTTTTTCGGTACAGGTATTTAAGGAATATAATCAAGAGGAATCAGTATATTAAAGCATAACTGGTTAGTAAGACAAATATTTTAATTCTATACAGTCTAACCTTTTTTTTTTTTTTTGGTTTTTCAAGGTAGGGTCTCACTCTAGCCCAGGCTG
>PVHP010054149.1:0-10529 GCA_004024765.1 Zapus hudsonius | reverse complement strand
TTTTTTTTTTTTTTTTTTTTTACTTCCTGGTCTTTGTGATCAGACATTCTTTAGGGAGGGGGAAGTAAGTCTAAAAATGGAGTCTGCTTTATAAAATGGAGTCTGCTTCATAAAATGGATTCTTCACCTGCTTACCGAGTTTGGTGTCTACATTGAAAGGTATCTTGTAGCTTGCATCAAGAGGGTATTGTCAATAAATACCAGGCCATAGTAATTTCTGACATACTGATGTGGTTCAAATGGTACTCAGTCAGGCTATGGAGGCCCTCTGTTCCCCCCTTTTCTGCCCACTGACTCATCTTGAAAACACCCCCAAGCCCACCTGAGGTTTCTATCACTCAGCACATCTCACTCTTGGCAGTGAAGGAATGATGCTCCCTCTACTTTAGAGATATCTCAGAACTTCAGCTCTCTTCCTTCTCCATTGTGGTAGTTTTGAATAGATGGCCCCCAAAAGAATTAAAGGTTTATTATAATTGTGAGTTGTCTTCAGCTGTCTGTCTGGAGGAGGTGTCACTTTGGCCTGGCCTCCTGGGGTCTTGCCCTGAGGTATTTCTAAATTGGATGCAAAATTCTAGGGATACATATGCAAAACAGCATCCGGAACCCAAGCCGGAGTCCTGCTGTTTTGTGAGTTACAGTGTGCTTGCTTGCTTGAGGTGCTGGTGATGAGTTTCTCTCTTTGCTTGGATATGTGAAGGGGGGTGTCACAGTCAGCCACACGCTGCTGGGATGAATCTCCAAACCAGGCACAGTTTATGGGAGGAAACGATTTATTCAAGCTACAGATCCAGGGGAAGTCCTATAAAAGTGAAGGAGGCTAGTCCTCTTTCACAGGTCTGAGCAGAGAGAAAACCAATCACCTAAACCACACACAGAGAACAGGGAACAGGCAGGAGGGCAAGGAGAGAAGTCTTTATATAGCCCTAGGGTGGGGTCTTGCAATTCTATCCCAGACTTATGGCTTCCTGATTCTCTGGAATTTCCTTCCTGCACTGCCCACACAGGAAAGGATGTTTACTTCTACCTCCCTTGAGCTCCCTTACATCCTGCCCCCCACTGAGAGGCTGCCTTCCTGTGAACATCCTCAGAGACCCACCCAAGATTACTTGAAAGGTCAAGTTGACATCAAACCTTAACCATCACAGGGGGCCAGCCTTTTCCTTAACTTCCCCTGGGTCTGTTACTGCAATAAATATTTTCCTCCCCCAAATTGTGCCTGGTTTGGAAATTCATCCCAGCAGCATGTGACTGACTGCGACATCCATCTTCCTTTTTCACTGAAAGAATCTGTTTTGTAGTTTGGGGATGGATGTGGACTTGACCTTGATCAAGTTTGCAAGCAAATTATGGGATATATTTCAAGCCTTAAGCCTTTGACATGTGTTTCAAAGAATTTGAGACTAAAATGCTGGGAATGTGAGTCTTTAGTTCTTTGCTATTCTGCTGTGATAATCCCTTCGAAGAGAGGCAGACGTAAGAAAAGCAGAGCCACCTCCTGAATGAGGACGGTTGGTGTGCAACAGAAAATTCATAGTTACTCTAGAGACACAGTGTTCTCCTTCAATATTCCTATTACAGAGACAGACCTGTGCTAAAATAGTACAGATAGGTCAGACAGACATCTTCATGGAATAGTGCTTCTTGGATCTCTTGTGGAATTATGAAAATGACCTATGTTTTCTTGAGAAAATGTTCAGGCACACAAATCTGGGCATATAATTCATGAGGACAATGGAATTCAGTAAAAGTCTTTGTGATGGACTATTTTCTACTGGACCAACAGGCTTCCTAATGCAACCTTTGATCACATTTTAGAGACAAAGAGATCAAGGAGAGGTGGTTACTTCTTGTGCCAGATGACCACTTATGCTTCTTCTAGAGTTTTGGATGAAGTTGTAGCAAACATTTCATCAACTTTGCAGATGACACCAAGCTGAAACAGACATGTTTCATGGTGGCACACCTGGCAATCCCAAGCACTTGGAGGTGGAGACAGGAAGATCAGGAGTTCACAACCACAAACATAGCAAGTTTGAGGCCAACCTAAGCTACGTGAGATGCCGCCTCAAAAAAAAATCACAAATAAATAAATAATAAATACCCAAACAGCTGAGATGATAATCAGATCATATTGCACTCCACTGAATATTCTCAACAGGCTGAAGAGCTACTCAGGAAATAAGAAAATGAATAATAAACATTTAACGGTTTGCTTTTGGAGCTCTTATCAGGAATTAGTGTGCAAACACCCTCATTGCCAGTCGGCCACAAGGCGGAAGGGTGACAGGGCACCTTATTACTACTGTAACTTCCTTAACACAAATGCCACAATTTCAAAATCCCTCAGTGCTGCTTGCTCATTTCTGGGCAAGTTAGTCTGTTAATGCCACCACAGTTCAAATTAGCGCAGACACGCTGCAGCTCCTGGGCCTTAAGATTACACTTGCTCTTTTTGCTTGAATTCGAATTGGCTCTTCTGATGGCAACTTGGACTTGAACTTCCTGGACTGCTGTGCAAACCACCCAGTTGATGGCATGCTCTGTGAAATCCTGAGCTGACTCACACCACGCTGGGTTTGTTTTGTGAAGTTTTTAAAAGCTGAAAATGTAGTTGCCTTGAATAACTTCATGGGTTATTATGCATCAGATACTAGTTTAAATACTTTTATATTAATTTATTTTATTATCACAATAAGATAGGTACTGCCAACATGTCCATTTTACATAATGAAGAAACTGAGACAGTACAATATCATTTATTTGGTGCTGGGGAGATGGCTCAGTGGTTAAAGGTGCTTGCTTTCAAAGCCTTATAGCCTAGGTATGATTACCTATTACTTCCAGAAAGCCAGATGCACGAAGTGATGCATGTACCTGGTGTTCGTGTGCAGTGACAGGTGGCCCTGGCACACCCATACTCTCTGTCTCTTTCTCTCTCCCTCTCTTAAATTAATACTAAAAATTAATTTATTCCATCACTTTCACTTAGCAAATGTTGGTGTCATGGTTTAATCCAGGTGTCCCCACAAACAAATGTGTTTTGAATGCTCCATCCCCAGCTGATAGTAGTTTGGGTATTAAAACCTTGTTGAACTGTGTTGTTGGGGGCTGGCATATGGGGGTTATCAGCCAGCTTCCCCTCGCCAGTGTTTGACACACCTTCCTGCCACTGTTTGCAGTGCTGTGGCAGAGGTGATGTCCACCCCTCTGCTCATGCCATCGTTTTCCTTGTCATCATGGAGCTTCCTCTCAGATCCACAAGCCAAAATAAACCCATTCCTCCACAAGCAGCTTTTGATTGTGTTCTTTTTTGCAGCAACGAGAAGGCTGACTACAACAGCTGGATATGCTTGGAGGCAGTGTGACTTGTGTGACTTCTGAGTTCCTTCTGAAGGGTATTTTACATTTCCATTTTTTTAAAGCAGTGTCAGGGGCTGATCCCACGGACATGAGCACACTAGGAAAAACCCCACAAATCTCATGTTGTTTGTACAAATCTTTTAAAGTCTTCCTGTCCTTTACAGAAGTGTTCCTCAGATACATGATTCATTAGGAAAGTGCTGCAGAGTCCTTCTGAACACTTGATAAAACAACTTTTCTGGCTCTTTGTCAGGGCCACCCATTGAAGGCCGCTGGGTGTGGTCCCATGATCCTCCCAAACGCGATTCTTAGTCTGCTGACAAGATGCGATTTAAGCACCAGGAAAAGACGCAGGCATTTTAACTTCTGTTGCCCTCTTTCGTCTCTTAGGTGTCTCTAGTCTCCTCTCTCCTACTTTCTCGTCTGCTGTGTTATTTTTTGCAGTGCTAGAATTGAATCCAGGATGGTGAGACTGCTCGTCAAGCCTCTGCCACTGAGTTCTATCCCTTTCTTCTGCACTTTAATTTTCTACCCAATCGCATGCACATCTAACTCATTTATGGGCCCTTCCACCGTCCCCTCTGCCCAGGGTCCCCTGTGCCCTTCCATTGCCCACCTTAGGTGGCCTCTTCTCCATTCAGGCGCCTTGGCCCCTTCTGGCCTTAACCTCAGTCAATTTGTGCCTCTTACAAACTGTTCTGTAATCTTGTTGCTGTCTCCTTTTCTAGTTTGTTGGCTTGCTGACAGCAGACCCCATTCATTAATCAAGGTGAATGAATATAAGGGGAAACTGTCCAGTGATACATGGAGAGCTAGATTAACGAGGAACCATTGACAGGGATCCACACTCTTCTTGGAAGACCCATCTCAGGAGACATGCTATTTTGTAGAGATTTCAGGGGAAAAGAATGGTGAGGAATACCTTAGGTGCAGCACAGAGGTAGGGAATGGTGCTCCAGTACAAGGACTGTCCAGCAAGAGGGGAGGAGCTTAGCACAGCAGG
The DNA here is from genome assembly GCA_004024765.1 of Zapus hudsonius. NCBI lineage: Eukaryota > Metazoa > Chordata > Mammalia > Rodentia > Dipodidae > Zapus > Zapus hudsonius. The sequence continues at coordinate 6,163 of PVHP010054149.1, read as the reverse complement.
ACCCTGGGTGACCTGGGTAGTGACCTTGAGGGAGGAGCAGCAGCCATGGGGAAGTCTCCCACACTGTGATAAAAAGGCTCAGAACCCAGGGGCAACAGTGCCACCTGCTGAGAAGAAGTGGTTTTCCTCTCCACTGAGTTACTAACTTGTTATTAATTTGTTCCCACACTGGGAGTTTTAGGTTAAAGCCTCTCAGAATTGAAGGTTTAGTGACATCAGGAGAAGGTTCAACAAGTGAAAGTGACAGTCTGTGACATACTCTTGCCACCAGGAATTTGTGAAAGTTTGTCCTTATCAAACAAAAACCAAGAGAGTGGAAGAGACAACCCACAGATCTGGAGAAAATATTTGCAAACCATAATCTCATAAGAGTCAATATCACGGCACATGATGGCGCACGCCTTTAATCCCAGCACTTGGGAGGCAGAGGTAGGAGGATCGTTGTGAGTTCCAGGCTACCCTGAGTCTACATAATGAATTCTAGGTCAGCCTGGGATACCTCAAAAAAAAAAAAGTCAATATTGTCAATATATAAGACATACAAGGTTCTAATCCTATTAAATTAGACAAAGGGTTTGAACAAACTTTTCTCCAAAAATATATACAGATGGCCAACAGATACGTGGAAGAATATCAACATTTGTAATGCTCAGAGAAGTGAAGCTTAAAACCACAATTAAAAACACACCTGTTCATTTTGAAAAACAGTTTGAAGGTTTCTTCAAAAACTAAAATCATATTACCGTGAGACGCTGCATTTTTAATTTTGGGTTCATACCTCAAAGGACTGAATGAAGTCAGTATGTCAGAGACATGTCTATACTCTGTTTATCGCAACAGTCTTTACAATAGCCAAGATAGGTAAAGAACTCGTGTCTAACAACTGATAAATATCTAACGGGACATTTAGCCGTAAAACAAATGGAACCTTGTATTGGTGACCATATGCATGGGCTTGGAGATTATGGTGAATGAAACAAGCTAGGCATAGACAGATGAATACTGAATGATCTCACATAGGGAGTCTAGAATGTTGAGCTCACAGAAGTGAAAGCACACTCCGAGGAAGCAGGGAGAGTGGGGGGCTAAGGGAGACCTTGGCCAACAGAGTAATCTCAGGTTAGAGGGATAAATTCTGGCGTTCTACTGCACAGCATGGTGATTATGGTTCATACTAATGTATTATATATTTTGAAGTAGTGAAAATAGGCAATTTAAATTTTCTCACAAAGAAGTGATATTTTAGGTGATACGCAAATTACCCTGATATGATCATTCTGCAATATGATAATATCATTTTGCCCCATCAATATAATTGTTGTCAATTACTATTTGATTTCCCGCCTCCTTCTGAGACTTTCATCCTGAAGTTGTACATGCATCTGAGGCTTAAGCACTGTTGCTGAATTCATTTACTATCAGATTTTTTTATTTCCACATAATAATGATATACTTAGAATGATAGCAAAAATATTGGTGAAGTTAATTGGAATCGAGCTCCTTAATATTTCTTTTTTTTGAGCTCCTTAATATTTCTTGTTTCGTCAATAATTCAGAGACAGACGTCTATGTAGTAGCTGGCAATGGTTTGTGCACTTGTGCTCAGGAAGCCGAAGTGTGTGGAAGGGAGATATCGCTTTCAACCCTCTCATTAAAGCTTAAATGTGTGTAGGATGGAAAGTGGAGGTATGCAGGGGGTAGGTGGGTATACAGAGCCCAACTTGGGAAGAGATCTTTGGTGGAGATAAAGGGCCTGGCCATACATCTGGGCGTGCAATGAAAGTAGGTCTTACATTTTCTTTATGGAAGTCTGTAAGTGCTTGATACCTATCCAAAGGCTCCTATAATTCCTAACCTCCTTTGTGTTGAGGTTGGGCCATGAGACCAGGCTTGGGGAAGTCTAGGAGTAGAAGTGTCACTTCCAGGTCAAGATGTGTCCCCTCCTTCCCTTTCCTTCCTGTCTCAGTGCTGTGAGTCCAGGCGTTCCAGAGACGAGGCCGTGGATGGTGGAAGAAGAGATCTGCTGAACCTTTATTGTGAGCAAGGAAACAACATGTTTTCCGTTGCTTAGATTTCAGTGTGCTGCATCTGTTGACTTTACCCTGAAGGATAAATCTTATAACTGATTGAAGTCTGGTCCCACCCAAAGCACAGAAATGGCAATCTTATCTCTTTCAGCTCAGCTCAGTGACATTAGTGATCTCATCTACTCTTCCTTGACGTTCTGAACTCCTGAGCATCACTGTGTGATGAACGGGAATGGGAACTTGTTGAGGGCATCCTGGGCTGACATCTGTCAGATCTTGGGTATGGTCACTCATTCATACTTGTCCTGCCGAGCTGTCATCCTTTAAATCTCTTGTCATGTTGATGGACTCTTTTAACTAAGTTTACAAAATTTTCCAAATCCTAGCATTTCTGGGGGGCTCCTGGGAGTTGCCTGTGGAACTGGCTGTCTCATCTGCTCTCACTTCCCGGAATTCCATTTCTGCTCCTTCAGGCTTTGGCACTCAGAGGAACTCCACAGAGATCCAGGGACACTGTTTCCAGTTCTCTCCAATACTAGGCTGACACGCAGACCTCCATCTCTTCCTTCAGAGCCTGAGGGGCTGAGGTAGACGAAGCACCTCTGATTCCAGTGGATAATCATTTTATTTCCAATTCTGTGGTAGATAAGAAACTTTGCGAGCGTGGGGTAGGAAGAAACAGAAAAATATGGGCTCTCCATCCAAAATGTCTTCCTCCAAGTGATTGAAATCCACTTCTAGACAGGTACAATAATGTTCTGAAGTTGAGAACTGATAAATTTGTTATTGATCCTCATTTTACGCATGGGGTTGGATTGCATGGTTGCATAAAATTTAGGAGGACCTAGTCAGTCAGAAGTGGGCAGGGACATTCACTACTGGGTGACTATTGGGAACAGGTGAAGCCAGTCAAGTATGTGATGTAGAGCAAAGCTCTTTGAACTTGGGAGCTAGAATCACACGGGAAGCTTATCGAAACACAGACTTCTGATTTTAGGTCAGAGACAGGGATTAGTAATTCACATTAGGGGTTGACAGGTTTAACAAATCAAAATAAAGGATGGCCAATTACATTTGAATTTCAGATTAGTAATATGAAGAATACAAGAATACATATACTGAACATTTCATGGGAAATAGTTCTTCTAATTTTTCAAATCATAAAACTCATCCATTATGCTATCTGAAGTTTAGATTTCATTGAATATCCTGTAACTTACCTGGCAAACCTGTTTGCATTTCCAACAAATTATTCATTTATTTTTTTAATGTTTTATTTATTTATTAGAGAGAGAGAGAGAGAGAGAGAGAGAGAGAGAGAGAGAGAGAGAGAGAGAGAGAGAGAGAGAGAGAGAATGGGCGCACCAGAGCCTCCAGCCACTGCAAATGAACTCCAGACACATGCGCCCTCTTGTGCATCTGGCTCTATATGGGCACTAGGGAATCGAACTCTGGTTTTTCTGCATTGCAGGCAAATGCCTTAACCGCTAAGCCATCTCTTCAGCCCTATTCATTTATTTTTAATAAGTAGAAATTTTGTATGTACAATTTATGTGTTGGTTTCACCATTTCCCTCCTCCTGCCTCCACTGCACTGAGGGCCCTCCTCAGTGGGATTGCTGGAATGTTCCATGGAATGATGGCTATGAGTCGTTACATGATATGTGACAGTATGTATATTTGTATGTTGGGAGCTTAAGTTTAAAATTGAATGTTATTATTTAATAAATATCATTTATTAAGCATATATTATTTGTATTATATCATTAACTAAAGTAATCGAATGGCACCACTTAGTAAATTATATTCATTAATATTAATGATTGTTAAGAGCATTTTAATAAATACTCATTTATTTAATATGATTAAATATAGGAACTACCTAATTTGGGAATGACTATTGATGTTTTGTCACACAATTAAATCATCAAGTATTATATAAATCAAGATGTTCATATGTGTTGACTGTTCCTGGATCTTTTTAAAAAAGTATATTTTATTTATTTGCAAGCAGAGAGAGAAAGACAGAAAGAATGGACACACCAGGGCTTCCAACCACTGCAAACAACTCCAGATGCATGTGCTACTTTGTGAATCTGGCTTTCCATGGGCACTGGGGTACTGAACTTGGGTCATTGGGCTTTGCAGGCAAGCACCCTAACCGCTGAGCCATCTCTCCAGCCCCTCCTGGATCTTTCTTTATTGTGAACATGTGAGGCCAATGAAGGCTTTCGCTCTTCCCTGGGAGGCACTAATAACAGGGGTTCCAGTAAGAAGTTTGTGTTTCTTACCCCTACCTGCCAACTTAACTGTTTGGAGAAAACAGACTTATAAAAATCACAGACTGATAACTTTTACCCCCCTCACTCTGCCCCGGAGTGAGCAGTGTTGACTGGCAAGTGCGAAGATTCCTGCAGACCTTGTAGATGGGGCAGGAATGCTGCTTGGGAGGAGATATGTTCATGCATGAAATAAACATTTCATTACCGGATTTGAGAGAGATAGAGTGTGTGTGTTTTATTACCCTCGTAACTAACTCTCTTAGGATTAAGGTTCGAATTTGTGTAATTTTGAGAAGAGGAGGGTGCAGTGATTGGCCTGGTGTGTGTGTGTGTGTGTGTGTGTGTGTGTGTGTTAATAATGAAGCCTGCAGAATGAAGCAAAGTATCTAGGGGTGTAATTTGAATTTCACAGTTTCTCTCTTCCCTCATCAGGGCTTCAGGGTCAGAGGATACATAGGATTGAGCACCTACCAAGGGCATAAAGTTTCAGTTCAATTGGCATTTATCTTAGGAATGGAAGTATGCATAAACTGTCTTTCACAATGCTACATTTCTCTCTCACATGTGAAATTCAGCTTCAAAATTTAGATTTGTGTGTAAGTTGATGTAAGAGTCAGTAGAGGCCAGGAAACTCGAAAGGGGACACGGGAGGGGAGGAGCCAGGAGGGTTTATTGTAAGGGAATAAATAGTAGGTAGGAAGTATTGTGTGAAATCATAGGAATAGGAAGGTTCCAGTGTGGGTCAGGGGAAGGCGATGAAAGGGGCAGGTTCATTAAAACTAAAGACATTATGAAAAAGCCGAATGGAAACATACCTCTTCATTAAATAATTTAAAAATATAATTTAGAAAAGAGTTTGGGCAGAAGTACCCTGGTTGTTACAGGAAGATCCTGGGATGGGGGATGGGAAGGGGAACACCTCCCAGTGAATTGTTGGTCGTGGAGGCCCCCGAGGCTCCCAAAACAATACAGGCTATTATTGCCAATGCTCTTGGTTGACCACCAGAATTAGATGATAAGACCTTATTGCTAAGACACCATATGCTTCAATTGCAAGACGTTGAGAAATCATGCTGGAACTTCGCTAGAATTCTCTCTGCTGGGTTGTCATAGTCCTGCAAAGAGCTATGCAGCCTGCTGGAGAAGAAAGGTCTCCAACACCCTTAACCTGCAGTGACTTTGCAAGCTGTCCAACTGACTAGTCATGTAAGGTGTGTCCACTGGTGCAATAGAGGCATAACTGTTATGGGGGAAACCAACTACTTTCTTATCAGATCTGTGGTTTGTTTACAGGAGAGAAATCAGGTATGCTTGATACTGAAAACCTAGGCAAAAGTCTACAGCTGGGAACACACACACACACACACACACACACACACACACACACACACACATATATATATATAGGGCTCAGCTATTACTGTTTAGCTAACTGGGTACGCTGTACCCATCAAAATGTTTTCTAAATATTTATACATGTGATCATAGATCAGCAGTGCTCTCACCTTTGGTCAGAGAAACTTCTTTTTGCAGATGGAAGTGACCACTGGAGAGACTCAAAACTTGTCAAAGTGCTGAGAATAAGTGACTGATGAATGAAGAAACATTTGTCACTCCCTCCAAGGCTCAGGAGACATTGAGGAAGAAGGAGTGGAGAGAATGTAAGAGCAAGAAGATGGGGAAGAGTGCTGTGGAATGCTGTCTTCTGGACACAGAGTGGCCATTGCATTCATTGTTCACTGTCGCTGTTGTAACCTGCACAGTATTGGACCATCAAAACTCCATCGTCGATGATGGAGGAGGGCACAGAAGTTTGTAAAGACAAAACTAGTACTGGTAAGTACATAACTGTTTA
>PVHP010054148.1:0-10531 GCA_004024765.1 Zapus hudsonius | reverse complement strand
AGCTTAATTCATAAATTAGACACAATAATAGACTAAACCAAAGCACGAACAAAGTAATTCCTTTAATAAAAGTTCAGTGAATGTGGCTTTACAATATGGAATTTTTCCATTTACTATTTTGAATTGGCTGACTGGGTTTCTGAAGCCGTGAAAAGGGAAGTCAGACCAGCAGGAATCACTGTGCACTGTGTGATCACCTGTGGGAGTGTCAGCAATACTGAACGTGAGAGAAGATGGGTTTGAAGAAGATATCTGGGGCTGGAGAGATGGCTCAGGGGTTAAGACACTTGCCTCCAGTGCCTAAGGCCCCCAGTTCAATTCCCCAGGACCCACATAAGCCAGACCCACAAGGTGGTGGCCCTGATATTCTCTCTCTCTCTCTCTCTCTCTCTCTCTCTCTCTCTCTCTGCTTGAAAATGAATAAATAAAATATTTTTTAAAAAAGAAGATATCTGGCACAGTGGAAGATTCCTGTGGAACTTTTATTAGCTTTTAATTTGAAAAGCCTACCGATTTTCTTATTTCTAGTTTACGTGGTTGAGTCAGAAAGGATGGGGGAAAAGGTGAGTAGCTTCCACTGAACAGAAAGCTTGTATTGGCAGCCTCATAATGAATAATATGTGTTCCCTCCTTCACTACAGGAGGCAAGGAGGAGAAACGCCAAGAACGAGGTCATAATCTGAGGCGGCCTAGGGGGACTCGGGACGTCTCCCTTGCTTGCCGAGGGGCCGGGCAGAGCCCACTCTGTGCTCCAGCTGAGACTACGGATAGGACCGCAGCGTTCCAAGCATCCCAGGCTGGGCCCCCTCTTATCTGCCACACCTGTGGCAGGTCTTTCAGTAAGAGCTCCCACCTCCATAGCCACCAGCTTGTTCACAGCTCTAAGCGGGCTAATGGTTGCAGCCGGTGTGGGAAGTTGTTCTGGAGCCCCAAGGCCCTCCGCTACCACAAGTGTCTGCATCGGGGGGAACGCCCTTTCTGCTGTTCACTCTGTGATAAGACCTACTGCGATGCTTCTGGATTGAGCCGTCACCGGCGCGTGCATATGGGTTACAGGCCCCATTCGTGCCCCCTGTGTGGAAAGCGCTTTCGGGACAGGTCTGAGGTCAAGCGCCACCAGAAGATACACCAAAATCAGAAGCCAGTGGCTAGCCACCAGGAGCATATTGTGAAGATTCCAGAGTCAGCAGCTGGAGGCCAGGCACCTAGCCTCCGGAGCCAAAGGCCCAGCCAGGAGCTTGTGGATGTGAACCAGGCACCAGTTGCCAGGACCCAGGAACCTGTACTTAAAATTGGTCCTAGGACCAGGACCCAAGCAGCTAACAGTAGAGCTTCCTGCCTGGATATCAGACCCAACGCTCCAGTGAAACATTCAAGACTCAAAACCTTCTCTTGTTCCCATTGTCCCTTGACTTTCAGCAAGAAGATCCATCTCTCCAGTCACCAGAAGGCCCACGTCACAGAGCAACCTAACCACTGCTTCCACTGTGGCCAGTCCTTCAGCTCATCCTCAAGGCTGGCCAACCACCAACAGTTCCACTGGAACCAGAAAATCTACTGTTGCCCCATCTGTGACCTCTGCTTTGGGGAGAAGGAAGGCCTTCTGGGTCACTGGAGGAGCTATAAAGTCAAGGACAGGTGCATAGGCAGCCCACAGAAATGTTGGGTGATCTTGGGGTGTTGGCTTGGCTTCTTTCATGATCCCCCACGACTGGGAAGAATTGGAAACATGGAGGAAATGGATCTCTCAGGAACCTCAGGAGAAAAGAGGGATGGGAGAAAACATGCCAGGAAGACAAGGCGAAGCAGGCAGTGAATATCCTGAAACATGAATAAAGGGTCTTTCTGATTGAGGTCTTTTTGTTTGCTTTTTCTGAGGACTAGCCTCTGGAGTCAGGCTTGAGAGAGGTGAATGGATAATGAAGGAACGGACAAGAAAAAGGAAAAGACCTGTGCACAGAGGAACTCATTATTATTAATTAGCACCTGTTTCGTTTGCATCTGATGGACCGTCAAGTAGTGAACATGGGAGAAAATGAGGACTGAGGGACACAGGAGTTGACGGGAAAGAGATGTGCTACCCAGTTCTCATGCCTTGCTTTCCAAGGTCCTCCATAGGCTGCCAAAGAGGTGGCGCTCTGGCCAATACTCGACCCCATCTCTAGGTTTGAATGTGGAGCTTCTGGGTCTCCATGGCTGGATTATTCATACACGGGTGTCTTCTGATGAGAGACTACCTGGCCTTAGCCTTAGCCAGAGAGGGCTTCCTAGCGAGAGGTTTTTAAGACGCAGGAAAGGGAGGAAGAAGGATGGAGAAGGAAAGTCAGTAGTTGTATTTAGGATTCAGTTTCTGGAAGTACAGATTGGAGTGTGACCATAGCAAAGAGGCTAGTGAATATACAACTTGATGGGTGAGAGGCAGCCCCAAGGACCTGTCTCTGGACCGACCAGGCTCTCCACCCCAGGAAGTTGCAACATCACTCAGAAGGGATTTCCTAGAAGAAAGAAAGATAACTTGAAAATCCATCAGTGGTTTCTAGCATGAAAACCATCGAATGGGAACTGGAAAGCCTTCTGGAGTTCCCTTGCCTGCCTCAAGGTTGGTCTTGGTTATGAGGCACAGTACAGCTGCTGTGGACAGTGGGGAAGGAGTTGCTACTGAGGGGCACTGAAGGTAGGAGTGATCCACAGCGTCCCATACCTGGCAGCTGTTCTTTCCCTTCTCCCTCACTGAAGGAGTCCTCCCTCCAGCCCTTCTTGTCCTCTGGGGTTGTTATTCCTCTCTAGATCCCTCCACCCCATTCTGGTCTTTTGTTCTAAACAAGAGAGGCTGGGCAGCATGGGAGCATATGATTGTGATCCCAGCAGGGGAGGCAGACAGAAGGATTGCCATGAGTTCCAGATCAGCCTGGTTTACATTGTGAGTTTAGTGCTACATAGTGAGACCCTGTTTCCAAAAAGAGAGAGACAGAGAACTTACTTAGTTCTTCAAGAAACTGTCCTGCAAAGAGAAATTAGAGAGTGGGTGATCAGTAGAACATTCCTCTCTGATATCCTCCCTGCTCCGTGGGCGCTTGAGTGGTGCATCCTTCCCTTCCACGTATCTCAGAGGTTCTGTTGAGTTTCTCTGAGGAGCCTTGTGGATGGGCATGGGACACAGGAAGGAGGAAGCCCAGCTCTGGAGTCTGCAGCCCTGGCTCCACCCTTTCCCACTCAGGGCTGCTTTGCCCTCTCACCCTCCAACCCCCCACCTCCTTTTTTATTTTGCTTTGTTTTTCGAGGTAGGGTCTCGCTCTAGCCCAGGCTGACCTGGAATTCACTCTGGAGTCTCAGGGTGGGCGATTCTCCTGCCTCTGCCTCCCGAGTGCTGGGATCAAAGGCGTGCGCCACCCTGCCCGGCTCACCCCCCACTTGGTGGCCCTTTTTGCTCCCCCCCCACTGCACCTGCTAGTCTTCTGTGTAGCCAGTTGTAGCAGATGATCAAGGCAACCAGGGGTCCCAGAACAGGCACAATTACGAACAGGGTTATCTTCCAGCAGGGCACCATCAGGAAGTGAGGATCTGAAGTATCAACAGAACCTTGTTAGTATGTTTTACCTTTATGCCACACCCAGCCTTTTTATTCATTCTCTAAACTCTTGGGGAGTCCACACACTTAGATGTGATGCACCACATTATTTTTACCACCTACCAATTAGACTAGCTTCTTTTTTAAAAAAATATTTTAGTTATTCATTTTCAAGCAGAGAGACACAGAGAGAGAGGGAGAAAGAAAGAGAAAGAGAGAGCACCAGGGCCACCACCTTGTGGGTCTGGCTCATGTGGGTCCTGGGGAATTGAACCTGGGGCCTTAGGCACTGGAGGCAAGTGCCTTAACCTCTGAGCCATCTCTCCAGCCACGTCTTTTTTTTTTTTAAGCTGTTTAGTGTACTGAACAGTGGGTTTTGCCGGTCGTGGTGGCGCACGCCTTTAATCCCAGCACTCGGGAGGCAGAGGTAGGAGGATCACTGTGAGTTCGAGGCCACCCTGAGACTCCATAGTGAATTCCGGGTCAGCCTGGGCTAGAGCGAGACCCTACCTCAAAAAACAAACAAACAAAAAAAAAAACTGGGTTTCATTATTACAGTTTCATACATTGTATATCATTGTTCTCTCCTCTTATTCAATTCCCCAGTACCCTCCTTGGTTCCCCTTCTTCAGCTTTATTTGTCTTAAGATAAGATTCTTGCCTGGCCTTGAATTTGCAGCAGTCTTCTTGCCTCAGCCTCCTGAGTGCAGATTATCCCTAGCTTTTTATTTATTATTATTATTATTATTATTATTATTATTATTTGTTTTTCGAGGTAGGGTCTCGCTCTAGTCCAGGCTGACCTGGAATTCACTCTGGAGTCTCAGGGTGGCCTTGAACTCATGGCGATCCTCCTGCCTCTGCCTCCTGAGTGCTGGGATTGAAGGCGTGCGCCACCACGCCTGGCTTCTTAGCTTTTTAAATATAAGGAAAAGGCTGGGGATATTGCTCAATGGTAGAGTTCTTATTTAATGTGAAGGTCCCTTCATTTAATCTCAAAATTAAAGTTCTGGGCATGGTGTACACCTTTAATCCCAGCATTTGGGAAGCAGGGGTAGGAGGATCACCATGAATTTGAGGTCACCCTGAGACTACTAAGCGCATTCCAGGTCAGCCTCGGCTAGAGCAGGACCCTGCCTTGAAAAACGAGAAAAAAAGGCGCTTTATGTGAGGTATGAACACTGCCCTGTGCCAAATACTAGCATGGAGCTGTTATATGTGCCATGTAGGAGGGGGGCAGAATGGCATGCTTAGTCTCAGGAGGAAAGCTCCCAAGAAAGACCATTGCACTCTGCCTAATGCTATCTTCTGATTTCTACAGAGTTTGCCCATTTAGTAGAAGGTGAAAGGTTGATATAATCTGAGGAGAAATCAGAGTATTTAACAAACATTTGAGTGTTCTGTTGGCATTGTCCTTGGGCACCGGGGAATTGGAAGTAAAGGCAGAGACTCTCTGAGGGCTTGAGATTCTGGTAAGTGGGGCATCTATGGCACGTGGGTGCACCAGCATTTGGTGGGTGAAAACAAGAGGATCTCTAATTCAAGGCCTCCTTGGCTACATGACAAGTTAGAAGCCAGCCTAGGCTGCTTCAGATCCTGTCTGAAAAGATATGATGCCAGTGGGGTTTGGTGACTGTACCCCTCAAAGAAGCCTTCCTTAAAGAGTCGAGTAAGTTCTTGGTTTGTACTCTGCTTTAGACGTACAATAGATGCCGGCGCGGTGGCGCACGCCTTTAATCCCAGCACTCGGGAGGCAGAGGTAGGAGGATCACCATGAGTTCAAGGCCACCTTGAGACTACAGAGTGAATTCCAGGTCAGCCTGGGCCAGAGTGAGACCCTACCTCGGAAAAAAAAAGTATAATAGAAGACTTTTACTTGTGTTCTATTCAAGTTTGTTTCACCTCCCCAATTAGACAACCAACTTTCCATGCAAAGGAACTCTACCTGCCTTTTGCAATTCCTAAGAAGAAAAAAAATAACACCGGGAGTTAATGTTTGTGCAACTTGATGTAGTGCCAACACAGTGTGGTATTTAAGTGCTTGCTATCATCCTATCAATCCTACATGGGGAGAGAAAAGGAAGGAAACTCAGGCAAATACCAAGTTGACCTGGGAGAGCCGGGCTGTGACTTCTTACCAAAAGTCCGGTGGAGATTCTCTGCAAGAGGAACAAATGGAAATGGATTCAGTAGAGCATTCATGGGGGATACTTTCCCTTCATCTTTTATTTCGTCGCTTTAAGCTGCTTCTAGTCCTGGCACGGTCAAGCAAACTGAAATTTGTCTTCTGCCCTTGCAACGGGATTTTCAGTTCTTGGCTGGGTTTAGTTTTAAGAAGCAAAGTTCCCAGTTGGGGAGGTGACATGGCTTGAGGGTCCCAGAAAGCACCTGTGTCTTCTTTGGACAAGGCTAAATGGACCGACAGAACTGTGGTTGTGGAGAGATGGGATGTGACAGACTCAGAGCCAATTCATTCTGGGCTGTCTTGAGCCCCTTGCTAGTGATGTATTCCCCACTCTGTGTCTGACCCAACGTCCTTGTGTCTCTTGGGTGGTCAGGTGAAATCTTTTTGGACTGTACTAACCATCCACAAGCTTCCACCAACCCAGAGGCTAAGACTGTCGTCAGATAGCATCTGAAGCCAATAGCAGAGATTTGACCATTTCATTGTAACCTGCCTGATGCCTCTGTTAATATATTTGAAAAGTGCCTATAATCTTTTGTAACTATAAAAACTTCATGAAAGCTGGGCGTGGTGGCACACGCCTTTAATCCCAGCACTCGGGAGGCAGAGGTAGGAGGATCGGCGTGAGTTCGAGGCCACCCTGAGACTACATAGTGAATTCCAGGTCAGCCTGGGCTAGAGTGAGACCCTACCTCGAAAAAACAAAACTTCATGAAATTGCTATTGCATTGAAATATGGAATTTGGTAAAACCTAAATCCGTGTTTCCGGGTCATATTCATTGGCTCTCAAATAAACTATCTCTTATTCCCTTGAGGTGAGATCTGTGTGTTTTTCATAGACAGTTATTTCTAAAGCCCAAATGGTAATTAGGGAGGGAGGGTTCCTGGAACTCACCAATTTCTGCTGGAAGTTTTCCTAAAACAGAAAAAGGCAATTGTTTTAGTTTTGACTGTGACATTGAGTGGGGACCCTTCACACCCAGCCTCCTGGGCCTGTGTGCAGGCAATTTTTCTGCATGCTAGGAGCTCATTAAGACTGGGGAAATAGGGGCTGGAGAGATGGCTCAACGGTTAAGGCACTTGCCCCCAGTGCCCAAGGCCGCAGGTTCAATTCCCCAGGACCCACATAAGCCAGACCCACGCCACAAGGTGGTGGCCCTGATGTATCTCTGCTCTGTATCTCTGCTTGAAAAATGAATAAATAAAATATTTTAAATAAAAAAAAGAGTGGGGAAATAGGATCACCATGAGTTCAAGGCCACCCTGAGACCACATAGTGAATTCCAGGTCAGCCTGGACTAGAGCGAGTGGGGAAACACTAGGTTTGAAATAAGCATTCAGAGTTCTTTGCATGGCTACTCTGAGTTAAATAGCAAAATAACGCCAGCGGCTGGATGTGAGGGCCATCTGGCTGCAACATCTGTGAGCCCAGGTCAGCCTGGGTAGAGTGAGACCCTACCTCGAAAAACCAAAAAAGAAAAAAAATTAATGTCAAATGGTTTAGAACTGAAAGAACACTCTCGGAGGGAGAGTCAGGGAAGGAGAGGAGGAAGAGGGGGGAGGAGGGAAAGGAGAAGAAGGAAAGAGGAGGGAGGGAGAGGAGGAAGAGAAGGAGGGAGAGTCAAGGAAATAAAAAAAAAAAAGAATACTTTCTCCCAGCTGCCTTACACTGCTAGGAATGGTAGAAGGGCCTTCAACTCAGTTTCAGAGTTTGATTCCTGGCCACAGCCTTCTGCAAAGTGGAGCTCTTATGTCTTACTTTGGGAAATTACAAGTATCCGTATATACATATAAAAGTGTTCAGTAGGGGGCTGGAGAGATGGATCAGCGGTTAAGGCACTTGCCTGCACGGCCTAAGGACCCAGGTTTGATTCCCCAGTGCCCATGTACACGAGGTGGCGCATGCATCTGGAGTTCATTTGCTGGAGGCCCTGGTGTGCCCATTCTCTCTCTCGCCATTTCTCTCTCTCATAAATAAATTTAAAAACCGTTCAGCAGGATACAAAACTTATTCTGCCATGCTGAACCCAGAGGGCTCTTAAATGTTACCTGACCCAGCTCTCAGGACAGGGAAGGCTCTGAAGGCCCAGGCGCCGCCCTTACCTCTCAGTCTGCTCTGCAGGAAAAGGAAAACGAGGCCTGCGGCGATCTGCATGAGGAGCACCGGCAGCACTGCGATGAGAACCAGCACTGCAGGGCTGATCCAGTAGAAGGGGTCTGAAAGGCAGAAGCGATGTCACCCAGCGGCTTCCCGTAGCTCCATGAGGCAGCTCAAAGAATAAGAAATATTCAAAGATGGTGCCTCACAGCAGTAATGCCAACATTTGGGAGGCTTGATCATCGGCATCACAGTGAGTTTGAGGCCTGCCTGGTTAGACAAGATGCCTCAAAAACAGGGCTGTGCCAGGATGACGTGGTGAGAGCCTGTTGCTGAAGCCCACTGCAGGTCACAGAAACCAAGCTGGAGCTGAGCTGGAGACCTCCTCCCTGTTAACCCTTGCCAACTGTTGCAATAGTGGCGGAGGCTCACTCCACGGGAGAGAATACGTGTCTGATTGCGAAGACCTAGTCCAAAGCCTGTTGGAGGAGGCGATGAGCTCTAGGGGAGTAATACCTGCTATTGTCTGGCTAAATATATTATGCCCACCAAACTTTAAGACTTAAGCACTTTTGGGCTGGAGAGATGGCTCAGCGGTTAAGGCACTTGCCTCCAGTGCCTAAGGCCCCGGGTTCAATTCCCCAGGAGCCACATAAGCCAGGCCCACAAGTTGTGGCCCTGGTGCTGTCTCCCCCCCCCCCATCTCTCTGCTAGAAAATGAATAAATAAAATATTTTAGCCGGGCATGGTGGCGCACGCCTTTAATCCCAGCACTCAGTCGGGAGGCAGAGGTAGGAGGATCTCTGTGAGTTCAAGGCCACCCTAAGACTACACAGTGAATTCCAGGTCAGCCTGGACTAGAGTGAGACCACCGAAAAACAAAACAAAAATCCCAAAAAACTGAAGCACTTTTTTTAAAAGAAAAAAATGAGCATACCCATATAATAATGACACTCTTGCCGGGCGTGGTGGCGCACGCCTTTAATCCCAGCACTCGGGAGGCAGAGGTAGGAGGATCGCTGTGAGTTCGAGGCCACCCTGAGACTACGCAGTGAATTCCACGTCAGCCTAAGCTAGAGCGAGACCCTACCTGGAAAAGCCAAAAAAAAAAAATTATAATAATAAAAAAAATGCCACTCTTTTTCTTTTTTTATTTTTCTTTTTTATTTTTATTTTTATTTTTTTTTTTTTGGTTTTTTGAGGTAGGGTTTCGCTCTAGCTCAGGCTGACCTGGAATTCACTATGTAGTCTCAGGGTGGCCTTGAATTCACGGCGATCCTCCTACCTCTGCCTCCCGAGTGCTGGGATTAAAGGCGTGCGCCACCACGCCCGGCACTTTTTTTTTTATTTTTTATAGTAGTTTTTAAAAATTATTTTATTTATTTTTCAAGCAGAGAAGAGAGAGAGAGAGCATCAGGGCCACCACCTTGTGGGTCTGGCATATGTGGGTCCTGGGGAATTGAATCCAGGGCCTTAGGCACTGGAGGCAAGTGCCTTAACCACTAAGCCATCTCTCCAGCCCGAAATAAAGTATTTTTAAAAGACAATTTTTTTTTTTTTGGTGTTTTGAGGCAAGGGTTTCACTCTAATCCCAGGCTGGCTTCCAAATCGGGGAGGTTTGTCTGAGCTCATCCCCCAGAGTGTTGGGTGTTGGGATAAAACTATGAAGTGATCCTTTGATTATTTGCTCTCTCTCTCTGTCTCTCTCTCTCTCTGAGATAAGGTCTCCCTCTAGCCCAGATGGACCTGGAATTCAGTGTGTCTCAGGCTGGCCTAGAATGCACATGGATCCTCCTAATTGCTGGGATTAAAGGCATGCACCACCTCTCCAGGCTGTCATCTCTCTTTCACTAGAGCCTTAGGCAAATCTGGATTTGACTGGAAGGGTTTGGAATGTGGAAACCAGCTCCAAGGAAAACTTTCTCCCCCTTTGTTGTGTTAGGCTTTAGGAGTGCCCTGGGGGGAATCTGCTGAGGTTCTCCTTTTTCTTCCCTACCCTCCATTTCCCATCCCTCCCCCTCCCTTCTCTCTGTGGGTGAAAACTCCCCTGGAAAAACAGCTGTCTGAAGAACATTCTGTGACAGCTATTTTCATGCCCCTGCCTGCGATCCTTCCCTGGAAACAGCGCTTTGTTATTCCGCATACAATGCCAGCTTCTGGCCCCAGCATGGTGGTAGTCCCCCCACCTCAGATGCAAAGTGATGGATTGTCTGACGTTTGCTCTTCGGGGGAGGAGGAGGGAGGGGAAAGGACTGTGACATCCTTTTGTTCTCCAATTACATAGCAATTGACTTTCAAGGTTCAGCTCTGCACACCTACCTAGCTTACTAGAACCACCCTGACAGGCTAATAATGACCCCAAAATCATCCTCACTCTCTCCCCCTGTAACCCATGCCGCCTTTGAACCCTTCATCCTTACCTCCCCCTCCCCAGTGCTGGGGATAGTGTATGGTCTACCACAGCCGGCTCCGTTTGGATTTTTGTGGCTTATTTTTCAGAGTAGGGTCTCCCTCTAGCCCAGGCTGACCTGGAATTCACAATGTAGGTGCAGGGTGGCCTTACGACCCGGGTTCAAGTCTCCAGTACCCATGTAAAGCCAGATGCACAAAGTGGTCCATTTATCTGAAGTTACTTGCAATGGCTGGAGGCCCTAAAGTACCCATTCTCTCTCTCCTTGC
>PVHP010054147.1:0-10544 GCA_004024765.1 Zapus hudsonius | reverse complement strand
TTTTTTTTTTTTTTTTTTTTTTTTGGTTTTTCAAGATATGGTCTCACTAGCCCAGGCTGACCTGGAATTCACTTTGTTGTCTCAGGCTGGCCTCAACCTCATGGCGATCCTCCTACCTCTGCCTCCAAAGTGTTGGGATTAAAGGTGTGTGCCACCATGCCCGGCTTCAAAACTGAATTTTTAACAATAGAGGAGTTTGCCAAATAGGTTGGATCATTCCTTACAGTATTGCCTGGTGACCTATAATGCCAGCTCATTGGGGGGGGGGTGAGGCAGGAGAATTGCTAGTTCAAGGTTTGACTGGGCACATTAGTGAAACCTTGTCTCAACATTTAAAAAGCATATTATGCAAAGACCATCAGTACCTGGAAATGACTGAGGAATTGTCCTCAATTCAGCTCCATTTTCTGATCCATGTTTTCTATTTATGTGCTAAAACCTTAGCTTCTTTTGATCACTCTTAAACTAATATCTAAATTCAAGCACACTTCATTTCCTTTTTTTCTAGACAGGATCTCTTATACTATATATAGTTCAGGCTATCTTAGAACTCACTACGTAGCCCAGGCTTGCCTCAAACTCCTGGCAATCCTCCTGCCTCCACCTCCAAAATGCTGATACGCACATAGGCATCAACCACCATGTTTCTTATTATTCAGCAATGGAGAGTCTTGCAAAAGCACCACGACTCCTGGCTCCTAAGTGCCATCCTGTCATCCAAACATGTCCTGGCCACAGCATGGAGTAGTTGAAGCCAACATGACGACTCCCTCCTGGATGGCTCTTCGTCTGCAAGGCTGAGGTCCACATTCTGCTGAGAAGTGTGGCAGTGATGGCCATCTGGGGGAACAATGCAGGTGGGCCTCTGCCTCTGCCTCCTCAGGACTGGGATTGATCCCTTTGGGACCTGTTCTCCGTCAAGGGCATGTCAAGATCCCCACAAGACTCTTGGTGGTTCCAGGCAAGTCTCCTGATGACCCATAAAGGCCAACTCAGCAGAAATGAAAGCTTAGGGCTCCTGAGAAATGATCTCACTTGTTTGGTCCTATTTTCCCTTTCAGTCAGAAAATAGAGTCTGTTCATTAAAGCTGAATGGCTGGGCTAAGCAAGGCCGTGGGAAATCCTCCCTAAACAAGCAAACAAATAAACAAGCGCGCCAGCCTAGTGACACTCCTGCCTGCCAAAATGCAATGCGTCCTTTTAAATCAATTTTGAAATAGACTCTCAAGGCGAGGGGATGTGACTTTATGTCACAACATCTGCTAAAGTGCATTTCCTTCAGCAGACACCACAGGACAACTCCAGGCGGCACGTGGCTTATTGAAAGGGACCAAATTGCTAAAAAGGTGCCACACGACGACGACACATTTGTAAAGGCGTGTCAATTCCAAGGAAGGAGCTTCTATGTACACTTCCATGTCCCTTGGCGTCTCCTCATGCTTAGGGAAATAAATAAACAGGGGGAAGATGCCGCTAAAGCAACAAACCCTTAATGTAACCTTGTCAGCCAGAGATAAAAATCACCAGGACTGAATGACATCATTAAACTCTCAGTGTTTGATTTCATTTCATCTTATTTTCTTTATTTACTTATTATTTGGGCTCCACAGAGGCATCTCTGTACAGACCAATCCTGCTAGTTCAACTATGTAAGATTTTTCCTCTCCAAGGAGGCCTGATGTAAACATGATAATCGGTTTGCTCGCTCCTGTGATGCCCCATGAATAACACATTAGGACGGCCTGGCTGAAGTTGACAAATCCACTCTCAGTGACCAAGCAGAGGTGTGGAAACTCAGAGGAAACTGACCCGCCATCGCTGAGGCTGGCTGGCCCGGTGATCGTCCACCCCATAAGGACCAGGGACCAGATTTGTGTAGCGGGGCCCTTCTCATTAAGACACAGAGCACGCCTCTGCTTTTAGAAGGTGCATAGTTCAGACACCCTTGAAAACAAAAGACAATGCCGATGAGAAGTAATCTGACAAATTCTAAAAGTCAAAGTGAAAGGCCTGTAGCAAGCGGCCACTTCTGCACACAGGATAGTGCACTCTGAAATCAAAATGCGAAATTACCTGCTCAGTTCTTTATGAAATTACAAAGAAGTGATTGGTTATTTTTTTTTCATTTGATTACCTGTTGAGACCCAGACACATTTGTAACTAACAAAAGAAAGGACTTGGCCATAATCACCACACAGACAAATCAAAGAGGCAAAACCTGTCCCCACCTGAGTGGATGTTGATGGGGGGATAAAATCAGGGAGGAATTATTTCATGTGACCTCTCTCATGCAACAAGAGAACAATTGTTGTTAGAACTCAAATTTGTTTTTGAAACACAGCTATTTAAAAAAAAACTGCTTAGAACACATTTTTTTTCTCTCCTTTGTGTGAAAATCTCTCTCTTTGTGTACTGGCTCTGGCCATTAATGCTCTAATTATGTTTCTGCATCTATTTAATTTTTGATCTCTTGTAGAAGGAACCATAAAATAAACATTTTCTATTAAGATGGTTTTATATTGCTGTATCCCAGCTGCTGGTGACTGAGTTTTCTGGGGACTGTCTTCTCTCAGTCAAGTTCTCCTTATCACCTCCAGCATACTTTATACTTTTCACCTGGCTGCCATTACTTTTTACTTCAATGAAAAAATTAAATGAAACTAGCACATATGAACATTTATAGTAGATTTTGCATTCCTCATAGCCATCAAAACCAGCATGATTTATTTTTTATGGGTTTCTTTTGTCACTTTCGGCATCTTGGAATGAGCTCTGTCAAAATCAAACTCATCACGAATGTAAAATTATAATTTAATGTCTAGAGCACATCCACTTAACATATTATAAATACTAACATTTTTAATCTGTCTATTATTTAGGCACCTCAGTTGTAGGATTTAGATAAGTTAATTTAAATCTAATGTCAAATTTTCAATAAATCATTATTGGAAAAAACATTGGGTTTTAAAACTTTTTGAGATCATATTTAAATGTTTTACCCAAAAGTTATCTTTACAAACATCAAATCAAAACCTTTGGATAATATTCAGTGGGGGAAAAAGAACCCTCATTAACACCTAATTTATCCTCTTGACCACGGAATGAAGTGTTCCACATGCGTGAGTGTCTCCATTAACCTGGGACAGAAACAAGCCCAGTGGACTTTCAAAGGGGGCCACATAGAGTGGATACTTTCATTTCCATCTCACTACAAACTCAACTTTGTATCTTATTTCTAATGCAACTGTTCAAAACATATTCTTCCTAGCCACACATAGAGAATCTAATTTTGCTCATGTGTCTGAACTGAGATTTCTAATTGTCAGCATGAATGGTGAGACTCCCAAGGTTTAAAAAGACACTCTAGGCAGGGGGGGGTGTCCCAGTACAGGATCTACCTAGGGTTTTACTTACTTATTTATTTATTTATTTTTAATTTGTGGTGTTCTGTATTTGGGGGAGGGTGGAGTGTGTGTGTGTGGTATATGGACATGTGTGTACAGATGGCTGCACCCGTGCTTATATAGAGGCCAGAGGAGAACATCAAACCCCTCCTCTATTGCTAAGGCACCTGTTTCCTTGAGATTAAGTTTCTCATCTGTTGCAGTCAGCTTTCTAGTTGCTGTGCAGAAAGAACCCAAGCAAAGGCGGCTTGTGGAGGAATGGGTTTATTTGGCTTATGGACTCGAGGGGAGACTCCATTCTGGCAGGGAAAACGATGGCATGAGCAGAGGGCTGGACATCACCTCTGCCACAGCACTGCAAACAGCGGCAGGAAGGTGTGCCAAACTCTGGCAAGGGGAAGCTGGTTTATAACCCCATAAGCCCGTCCCCAACAACACAGCTTCATCGAGGTTGTAAAACCCAAACTGCCATCAGCTGAGGATCGATCTATCAGAACACATTCAATTGTTTGTGGGGGACACCTGGATCAAACCATGACAACATCTAACCTTGAGCTGCCATTTTGTTGTTATTGTTTTTTGGTCAAGAATGACCAGAGACCCCCAGTGTTTCTCTCCTCTCTATTCCCCACAGAACTGGGGTCACTCACAAGTGTGGCCATGTGGGTGCTGGGGAATGGAAGTTGGGGAGTCCGGCCCATGTGGGTGCTAACCTACTGAGTCTTTCTGATCTCTTCCTCTGTGAAATTGTCCATCTAACGTTTTCAAACCCCCCCCCACACCACTACCCTCTCTTCTTTGTCTTTCACTACTGTGCCTGTTGGAGTTTGGGAAAACAGATAAATCCATGTGAGTTAGTTAGTTCTTTTACATGTAGATGGAATAAATATTTAGGTAACTAAATGTATAGTCACTGAGCAAGCATTTATTAAGCGCTTACTGTGTTTTTGCCACATAATTAGATAGATGAGGCTCTACCCTCCCAACACACCTGGGGAGACCAACACGAAACATGATTATGTAAATATTTAATGACTATTTAATGAAGAAATAATGCAGGATTATCAATATATTTAGACAAGAGCTATCTACCCTAGGCTAGGAAGACTTCCCAAATTTAAACAGAGCCAGGAGAAGGGCTAGAATAAGGAGTTCAGATAAAGAAAACATAAAAAAAAAACAGCATTTAAGAATTTGTATTTTTTTCTTTCATATTTACTGTCAATAATTAGATACATTGTATGAGCAAGTCTTATGATAGTACCACCACTTCCCTCCTCCTCCCTGTCTCCAACCCACTGGGGGCCCCCCTCAGTGGGCTTGCTGGACCAGTCCATGGGATAGGTGGTTATGGATTGCATGAGAGGTAGCCAGTTTTGTCACCCAGGGTAACTCAGTGACACCCTGTTCAAAGTAAGAGTAAATGGGGATGGATGTGCCTCAGTAGCAGAGCTCCTGCCTGGAATAGTGAGGGCTGGGGCTCGCTCAGTGGTAGGTGACAGCCTGGAGTCCTGAGTGAGAGACTTTTCTCTTCTGTGCTACTTTTGGTTGGCTGCTGTTTTTGTCCCAGCAATGAGAAGGTAACTGCTATACCCTGTGTCAATAAAATCAAATCAAGCCAAAAAGATAAAAGAACATTTCCTTTCCATCACCTCCCAAGTAGGTGAGGTGGTTAATTTAAAAGCCCTCCTGATAAATAGCTGCCTGACTATATAATTTCCTTTAAGAAATTTATAAGATTTCTTTCCTGATTGATTTGTAACTCAACTCATTCTCCCCTGCTTTCTTTTCTAGGGTTTAGAGGAAGGGGGTTCTAAATTCCCCACGCGGTTTCCATTTAATTGGGAGTGTGACTCTTCCATAACTGAGTCGTTTATGCTGGCTTACCTTGAGGACCGATTTCCAATTCTAGACTGCACTCTGCTCCCCACAGATCACAGGCCTCACATGAATGGCAGTGGGAGCCACACGTGTCTCTAGGAAAGTCGCTGCTCCTGAGTCACTGGCAGACTCTGGCCCAGAGGCTGGAGGGGTGTGCTTGTAGGTCTCTAAGGAGACAGAGCCCTCTGCGATGCTCTCTGAGCAGTGGTGTGAGTGAAGACAGAAAAAAATAAAATGAAACAGGTGAAAATGAAGGCCAGCCCATCCAGAGCAGCATCTTTATCCCACCAGCCAGGAGCAGTGGGAGAGAGGGGGAGGGAAGGACTAAGTGGAGAAATGAGTTTATAGAACCGTGGGTATGAGAAGCACAGATTGGATTTTATCCATACCTCTGAACCCAGATAAGGCTAAGGCCAGAGTGCTGGAGATGGCTCCAGCTGAGGACCTGCCCTACCCTCCTGTCCCCCTCTGCTCCATCCTGTGAGTGTGTCACCTCCTGCTGTTTCATCCCAGACAACCACACCATGAGGACCAGCTCAGGGGAGAGGACCACACTAGCCTGGTCCGTGGGCTCCAGGCCTTGAAAAGGAGCTGATTCCCTGTACTGTCTTAGGTCCTGGGGAAATAAAGAATGGTTTTTCACTTAAGCTGCTCCACACTAAAGATGAGAGCATTGTACATCTTTTGAAGCTTGTTTTTAAATAGGCCATTTTTTTTTTGGCTTATATATATGTGTGTGTGTATGTGTGTGATGGTTAGGTTTTGTTGTCAACTTGATCTTTTAATTATCTTGGTTAGGTCTCTGAGGATGTTTACAGGAAGGCAGCAAGGGGCAGGATATAAAGAAGCCCAAAGTAGCTGGAAATAAACATCCTTTCCTGTGTGGGCAGTGCAGGAAGGAAATTCCTGAGACTCAGGAAGTCATTAAGTCTGGGGAAGGGTTGCAAGACCCCACCCTGATCCTATATAAAGGAGAAGAAATTCTCTTTGGCCCTCCTGCCTGTTTGCTGTGTTGTGTGTGTGGTGTAGGTGATGGGTGTTTCTCTCTGCTTGAACCCGTGAAAGAGGGCCAGCCTCTTTCGCTGTTACGGAACTTCCTCTCAATCTGTAGTTACAAATAAATCCTTTCCTCCCATAAACTGTGCCTGGTTTGGAGATTCATCCCAGCGGCATGTGGCTGACTGTGACAGTGTGTGTGTGTGTGTGTGTGTGTGTGTGTGTGTGTGTGTGTGTGGTCTGCATGAATGTGTGTTCATATATGTGGGGGCAGTTAAGCATGCATGGGAAGGCCAGAGGTTGACCTTGGGTGTCTCCCTCAGTCACTTTCCACTTTATTTTTTGAGACCATTTTCTCACTGAGCCTGGAACTTTCTCATTTGACTAGACTAGCCAGTAAACCCCACTGATCCTCCAGTCACAGCCTTCCCAGTGCTGGGATTAGAGGTACATGCACAATCACTACTGACTTTTATGTAGGTGTGAGGATTTGAACTCAGGTCCTCATGCTTCCATGGCAAGCACCTTACCCACGAGCCATCTCCCCAGCCCCTAGATATGTGCTTCTTAAACTTAATGTGCAGCAAAATCCCACAGGGATCTTGGTTAAAATGCAAATTTTGTGTGTGTGGCTATGAGACAGGGCTGAAGATGCTTTGTCTGAAGCTCTCAGGGACCAGATCCTGGTCTGTAGACCACACTTCGAGTGGCAAGGTCTCTGTGAATATTACTATTTAGAGGTCTGTGTGGTTGTATGTGTGCATGCATATGGGGAATTTAGTAAGATGTGTGTGTATGTGTGTGTGTGTGTTTTAAAAAAGTCACAACAGGCATGATAGTGCACACCTTTAATCCCAGCACTTATGAGGCAGAGATAGGAGGATGGCTGTGAGTTTGAGACCACATTGAAATTACATAGTGAATTCCAGGTCAGCCTGGGCTCCAGCGAGACCCTACCTCAGAAAACCGCAAAAGAAAAAAACATTCACAGAGCAGCATGAACTAAACAGATGCAGCTTTTAGACCTTTTATTTAAAATCCTGTCTCAGCGATGTCGCCTTGTCCGTATTCACCTGCTGTCTGCTGTCTGGGATGTCGCCAGGTCTTATCTTTGAATTGGCTCTGGAGTGTTCCCTTCGCAGCCTTCGGTAGCCTTATGAAACCCTACAGATTTCCAAGATACATATTAGGGCCGATGGAGGACTAAGTGTCTGCTGGTGTAGAAAAGAGTTTTTGATTAAATTTAAGCAGCTGTCATCTCTGAAATTTCCCTCTCTAAATCATTCTCTGCTTTCAACAAGCTCCTGGATGGCTGGGGCAGCCACTTCCCTTCCTGCTGCTCACGTTAACTGCGTTCTGTGGTTTGGAACTGATTCATACTTCAGGACATCTTTGCTACCGTCAAAAGCACTTGGCTTAGGGAAATTTTCCTCAGGCGTCTTCTTTTCCATCCTATTCTTTCATGGGCTGAGCAAAATCCAACCACGTGGAAGACGGTGAGGTTGCAGGTTGTTAAGAGCAGATTTCAAAGCTGTTTTAAAGCTTATTGCTTTTCAAGGAACCCAGTGAAATGTAATCTAAGTGTGTGTGTGTGTGTGTGTGTGTGTGTGTGTGTGTGTGTGTGTGTGTGTGTGTGTGTGCTTCAAAAGCAATTTGGACTTGGGAGAAACAGCAATTTAAAAATGGAGACATTGAACCAAGATGACGTCATGGAAAACTGACTCGTGTTTTTCAAGATGAATATATGTGGGAATTATGTTATTTTATATTTTAGAAACTAAAACGTGAACAACCCTACTGAGGAAAGGACGACAATTTCCCCCAGGGAATTTATAGATTTTTAACAGAAATGGCCGTTTTCTTGTTGGTCCTGATCAAAGTGACTCAGGAATGTCGAAGAAGCATGGGAGGCTTGATTACTCGTTTCATGGCTGGCACCGGGGTGACTGGCCACCCATCTGATGGAGCATTGTGACTGTGTTCTTCTTCCAAGGAGCCTCGGGGAGAGAACAGGCTCTTGAGACCTTCAGAAAGCCTTCGCTTGCAAGCCTCATTTAATCAAGTGGCTTTTATAATTTTCCAGCTTTTAGCCTTATTTATTTCACAGAACGAGAAGGAAAGATATCTTATTTCTGGCATTTATGCAAAGAGTATCGGTCACTTAGAAACTCATTCCGAGTTATGGATACCTTCTGCATGAAATTTATGTTTCATTTGTCAATGAGCCCAAGACATACTTAAGCAGAGGCATTGGGTAATGCCATTTGAGTTTTAAAAATCTTGTTTGTTGGTTTGTTTGCTTGTTTGTAGGCCGGATCTCACTCTATAGCCCAAGATGGTTTTAAACCTGCTAAGTAGCCTAGGTTGCCCTTGAACTCACAACCGTCCTGCATTAGCTTCCAGAGTGTGGGGATTGCTGTACCCACCTTTCCATTAGATTTTTAGAGTGACTAATGTCTCTCTTTAATCTTACTTGTCTTTCAAAATCCTATTCATAATTTCAAGGCCCAATAAAATCCTTTCTCGGGCTGGAGAGATGACTCAGTGGTTAAGACACTTGCTTCTAGTGCCTAAGGCCCCTGGTTCAATTCCCCAGGACCCACATAAGCCAGACCCACAAGGTGGTGGCCCTGGTGCGCTCTCTCTCTCTCTCTCTCTCTCTCTCTCTCTCTCTCTCTCTCTCTCTCTGTATCTCTCTGCTTGAAAATGAATAAATAAAATATTTTTAAAAATACTTTCTCATCCATGAACTACTCTCTCCTTCTTCCATAGTCTTAAGAGTAGAATTTATGCATATGTAATAATCGTATGCTCGCCACTGTGAAGTAATGCTAGGTGAATAGAATTTGTGCTTTTTATTTCTAATTTTTATTGTCTGAAAAAAAATGTGTGACCCAGTGCATTCTAGTCATGGAGATGTGGCATTCACCATGGAATCCTTTTAAACACCGATCAACACCGTGACTCATTAACATCAGCAAATCACATTTCTTTTAGGAAGGGACTCCTGGAAACTAGGTTTATGTTAGTAGAGTCCTAACAGCATTTCAAATTTCAACAGATGAATACAATTTGAATAAAGTAAACTCACACTTTCAAAGAGTTTAAAGCTCGCGTTAATGAATCTCTCTTCAATAGAGAACATTTTAACCTTTCAACGTTTTGTTATTTTTGAATTTTCATTTAGGGATTACTTTCCTTGCTTTGAATGACAAATAAAATTTTGTATATTTCGTGTCTCAAACGTGGGCGTTCTGTTGTTAGGATTTCATTATACTTACATTCTTATTGGAAATAAAATTTTATTTTTCAAAGTCGAGTGTTAGCCAACCTAACACATAATTAAGAATACACTTAATGATTATTTCCACATCCTATTCACTCTTATGAGGAACCAAGAGAGGCCAAGTGAGGATTCGAGCCAATGTTAAACAATGCTTATCTTCCTGTTCAAGTCTTAACGTTTGCAATAAAATGACTATGTTTATATAGTTTCTTTTTTTGCCTTTCTTTTTCTTTTCATGGGCGATTTTGGCAAATTTCCCGCTTTTCTTATTTTTAGAATAATATTGAAAAGTCCAAAAGCTCAGAGGAAATGACTCTCGGGAGTATTAGAACCAAAGAAATGAATCGCTTAATAAGCCAGAGAGCTGCTTGACTGTGTCACTAATGGGCTCTCGCTTGGGTGCTCATCAATCAGTCACCTAAACTCAGCACCGAAGAGAACTCGGAGTCCGCGGCTGAGACGGAGGTGAGGAAGATAGTTAATATCTCTTAGACTCGGTTTCTTCATAGGGCTCTGCGGAAAATGGCTGTGAGGTCTCAAGGCGTGGTGGAAAGATCTCTTTCTCCTTGGAGCCAGGCCTTGCCACACATCCGCTAGCCAGGCATGGGAGCAAGTCCTTGGGACTCTTCCAGAAGTTCCCATTTTCCTTTAGAGAGAAAATCAAAGCAAGGGCTTAGGACCCGGCCTTCTAGAAGGAAAGAGGAGGAGCGTGGGCTAAGGCGCGATGGATTAGATCCTGAAAGTGATTTCTGAAAATGAAATTTCTCTGGTGAAGGACAATGGAGAGGACTGAGTCTAGCACACAAATCCAGGGGCAGGCTGCTCCTCTGGCACCATGTAGGTGAGGGAGGCTGGAAAGAGAGGGCTGTGGATTTACCAAAAACAGCCTCACTGTGTGGAGAAGATCCTGGAAAGAGGATGCTTCGTACAATAAAAGAAGGAAAGAAAGAAAGGAGAAAGAAGAAAGAAAGAAAGAA
>PVHP010054146.1:0-10545 GCA_004024765.1 Zapus hudsonius | reverse complement strand
CTCCCCCAGGCCCAGGCTCCTCCATTACACAAGTGCTCCTTTCTTGGTTTGCTGCTCACTCCTATTAGGAGTTGTGGTCAGCCTACTCATAACCACCGATTGTGTTTCCTGTCAGTGGTCTCTGTTTAGTCCAGCTGTCGTTGATCATTTTCCCCTGGCAGCCTGTGCAGTGCCTTCCAGCACTACACTAACTGCCTTAGAAAGAAGCAGTATTATAAGCATTTGACAGGTAAAATATGTTAGGAAAATCAGGAAATGGAGGTTCAAAGAAGGCAACTGAAGTTGAAAGACGTGGCATGCACAGGGTTTGCCACTGCAGGTGAGGAGAAGGGTTCTGAGGCCTGGAGTAAGCAAAAATGGGAGGTCAGTAAGGTGGCAGGCATCCAGAGTAGTCCAGGAGAAAGTAAGTTACAGACCAGGGTGGCAATGCAGGACTTCCATGGCTATGCTCTAATATTTCAATGCATCCCGAGCACATTGGAGAGTTTCTGAATGGGAGCCTTTAATGGGAAGAATGGGGAACTCCACACTCAATTTATTCTGTCCAGAATGGAGGTAAGAGTAGAAGGGAGAGCATCACTTAGGTGGCCACTGAGGTTTTCTAGGTAGATTGCCTCAATCAGGGTGGGAATAGGAGAGAAGTGTATGGATTTTAGAAATATTTTTCAAGTAGGTACGTAAGTCGAAGCACTTAAAACTATCATTTTTATACATTAAAGAGGCCTTACATTGGCTTATTGTTACAGTGGATTGACCTCCCCAGTTCCAGGAGTCACTAATGATTAGTCTAAGGCAGTTTACTGTTCTCTTTCTTTTCAGTGGCTGCTTTAGAACAGCAGGCTTAGCTTGTCTGCTTAGGTTCTGAGCACTTCCCTGCCCTCACTAAAATTCTATTTAACTCTAGCCTCTAAAAATTTCCCATAGGTTTTAGATGACTTTCAAAAATAATTTTAGACCATGTATCCAAATAGATAAAGAATTGTAGATGATAGTCATAATAAATATTAGATCACATATATAAAAAGTGCCCAAAATAAGTTAAGTTTTTACAATCTCAAACTGTTTTAGTGGACAAACATATGATCAAATCAGTTGTCACACTTACTAATATTGTACATATTAATAAGTGGGAAAATAGGGCTGGAGAGATGCTTCAATGGTTAAAGGCACTTGCTTACAAAGTCTGACAGTCTGGGTTCAATTCCCCAGTACCCACATAAAGCCAGATGCATAAAATGGTGCATGCATCTGGAATTCGTTTGCAGTGGTAAGAGGCTCTAATGAGCCCATATTCATTCTCTGTCTTTCTTTCTTCTCTGTCTCTCCTTTCTTCCTTCCCTCCTTTTCTGCAAACAAAATAAAATGAAATTTTTTTAAATGTATAAGAACCTAAAAGACATGTCAGAACTTGAATATATACATTATTAAAGTACAAATTATGAATTTAAAAACATGCATTAAGCAGAGAATACTGTGTGTTCAGCCTCAAACAGAACATCTAAAGCTCCCCTGCAGACCCAAGGAACCTCATAGAAGATTGTGGAAGGATGTAAGAGCAGGAGGATAGGGAGGAGGACTGTAAAACACTCTCTTCTAGACAGACATGACCATTCCATTCATGAACTCACAACAACTGTGGTTTTCTGCACAAGACTGAGCCTGTCAATACTTCATTATAGGTGGGGGAAAGGTACTTGAAACCTCACATCTCCCCGAGTAGCTGATGGTTGCTGGGAGAAGAGAGTCAGATTTATCAGTGGTGTAGTCACTGATAAGTGTCCCATTCTACAATAAATAGCTTTCCACTCATGATCATGAGAGCAACCCTAACTCAATGGGTTTAAAAAAAAAAAACCAAAGACATGAAAGATGGGGATGAAAGGTGAAGGCATAGGGTGTTGGGGGAGGTGAGAGGGTTAGGAGCAGGTAATTGGGGGGGAGATCAAAATACAGTATATACATATATAAAATATCTAAAGTGGAAAAATAAAGAATTTTAAAATAAAAAGATCATATTGCAACATATAAAACATGTATCAAATGAACAACCATGAGGAACTTTATTTCAAAAGATTCTTTTATTCTTATGAAAAACTAGCTTTCCAAGACAAAGAAATTGAGGTTCAAGGTCATAGTGCTAGTGAACTCTGGGGCAACAATTTAAACCCTAGATATATGATTTCAAAGTCACTGTTATCCCATAATGCTTTTCTTCTTCAACACCGAATTACAGAGTGAGTCATATGAGAGTTAAGATGTCGTTAAAATTTTGCCTTTTCTTATCATATTCAAACTTTACAGTCTCTGATGTATAACTATTATGGCCTTAAGAAATTGTATGTGGGGCTGGAGAGATGTCTCAGTAGTTAAGGTGCTTGCCTACAAAGCCCAAGGACCCTAGTTTGATTCCCCAGTACCCAAGTAAAACCAAATGCACAAGGTGGCACATGTGTCTGGAGTTCATTTACAGTGGCTTAGAGGACCTGGTGTGCCCATTCGCTCTCTTTTTTTTCTCTATCTCTCAAATAAATAAATATAATATTATTTAAAAATTGTATGTGGTCTGGGAATACACACAGTAAAATGAGGTTTTAATTAGATAAACACCATGTAAATATGAAACCCTGGAATTGCGAATTTTATTTCTAGATATATGTACCTAGGACACATATATTCATATTTAATTCACAAGTAGAAATTCAACTTTCAGATCAAGACTGCTGACCAGAGACTATTGGCAGAAGCTCTTCCCACTAAGGGGAAGAAACAGCTGGCTTGGCCTCTAAGATTCGCTCATATTTGCATAGTAGTATGACTTTTGCTATCTAATTATTTTACCCTTTTGTAGAGCCTTTCCATATTCCAGTTCACACACAATAATGAAAATATAGGCATTCAGAAGATGGTCTTTCTCTTTTCCAGAGTTAAGGAAAATCTCAGTAAACTACTATTGAGCACTGGGTGTCTTCCCCATTAGCAGCTTACAGCTCATGCAGAGTCATTTGGGAGGAAGGACAATGTCTCAATCAAGCTGGGTTCAAAGTCCCTGTGTAGCCCAGGCTGTCCCCATGAGTCTCCTGCCTCAGAATCTCAAGCGCTGGGGTCACAGACATGTGCCACCATGCCTAGTAGCTACAAGTGCCTTTGAAAGGGAAATTTCTGTCTACCAGATGGTTCCTTTCTCTCCTGCCCTTGAGGCAGGCATTGCCAGGGATGATGTCAGGTGCTTCCATCATGGTGCAAGGGTGTGCTTGTTTCTGACCAGATCGAGGCAAAATGGACCCACACCCCCACCAAAACCTTGCAAGCCATCAGCCTTGTGGTAACTGTGCTGCTTCTAGGCACGGCCCCTCCTCCATTCAGGAGCTCTACCAAGTGGAACACACCACATCTGAAGTTTATTGACGCAACTCAAGACTGAAAGATAAGTAATGCATGCCAGTACATCGTGAGAACCTGGACATCATGAACCAAATAACTTGTGGTCTCTGTCGCAGATTTCATTAAAATGACCATCTGCCCGGGAACAAAAAGATTAAAGAGGAAATATAGCCACACGCTGGACTGTCTGGCTCATGTCACTTGGACTTACAGTCTCTGAGACTTCTCAACCAGTGGCCCAGACACAACTGCACTCCTTGACCTTATGCACACCCACCCACAAGCAGTCATTTTCTCCAAGATACACTCAGTACCAGGACAACGGGATGCAAGGGGATTTCATCTCACTGCACCTGCTTAGATGGAGGCGTCCTCTCCCTTCTTCCTCCCACAGTCTGAGAAAACATCATTTATTCTCCTTCTCAAGCATTCTCAAGATCTGGCCTCTCCTTCTATCGTCTGTGTTAAGTGGCCATTTTATTTTCAATTTTTATTATTCCAAACATGTCATCATTGAAAAATTCCTTTCCAGACTCTGTTTTGTTTCAGCTGAAATTAATTGTGGCAAATTGTGACTCCGGCAATCAGCAGATACATTCATATTGTATTTAAGTTTATCCTAAGAATAGATTCAAGAAGTCATATAAAAAAATCAAAACATTCTTTGGGGTATGAGAATTTCACAGTTGAGTCAGGTGTGGTGGCAAAAACATATAGTCCCAACATTTGGAATGCAGAGGCAGGAGAACTGTGAGTTTGAAGCTAGCCTGGATGACACAAGAGAGAGGAGAGCCAAGCATGGCGGCACATGCCTTTAGTCCCAGCACTTGGGGGTGAGACCCTACCTTGAAAAACCAAAAACAAAAGAGGGGGGAGAGAAGGGAGGGGAAGATGGAACAGGAAAAAGGGGGGAAAGAAAAAGGAAGAAAAAGGAAGAAGCTAGATATAGCACCTGCCTATAATCCAGTACTTGCAAGGTAGAAGCAGGAGGATCAGGGGTTCATGGCTAGCCTGGACTACATGAAACCCAAGAGAGAGAGAGACTGAATTTTAAAGTTCTACAAGATGAGCTAACTGTGCCTACATGCTAACATAGCTCGCCAGCAGTGTACAGATCCTGTTGTCCACTGCACACAGTAAGACATGAGTGAGTTCATTCCCCTCACCTAGTAAACAGAACCCTCCAGCTCATTATCCCTGGTAGTAAAAACCTGCTATTTAAAGGGGACCTGGAAGGCATATAAACTCCAGAAAGGGGACCTTGGAGTTTCTTGTTCCTTACATACATAACACATACTCCTAAGAAATGCCTGGTGACGTTGAAAGTCAGCTTGCGTAACTTTAACTGTGTTCTGGAAATTGTTCCTTGTGTTGCCAACAAAACAGATGGAGAATATCATTTCAAAAAAGAGGTAATGAAACTTCCCTGGAAGAAATTGCTTAAGAAAACAAAGTAGTAATCCTTGATAAGAATAGGCTCCCAGAGTAACCAGTACATGCCATTTGAATGGGGGGAACCCCACAAAGGCATGCAGTAAGCTTCAATTCCACGGGCTGCTACCAAGAGAGTATCTGGTCATCAGGTCCCACACGGCATCATCTATTACCAGGAAAGAATGTTCTGGCCTCGGCCTTGCCTGAAATCTAGTCACCCAAGGACTACTGAACTCAAGATTAAAAGATAAGCAATACTTGTCGGTCGACTGAGACTTTGAGCATCGTGATCCAAATAACTTATAATTGCATAATCACTGGCTTCATTCAAATGAAACTCCAGTGACAAGGAGATTCTTATGATTCATGAGCAGGGAAATTTTCTCATTCCAGTAAATGAATCGCTAACAAATATGCACAGCTGTTACACAGTCATCATTAACACTGGAAATGAGGCAGTCCAATTTAAGGGGATAACTTATCATTAATCCTTCGAAATGCATAAATACTATGATCAAAGCACATCTTGATGCAGAATTTTAGAATGTAGGAAACAGATAGCAAATACCATGGGTTCTCAGCAGTCGTTGAGTCTTCCCCACACGAACACCTGGTTTCCTGTTTTTCTCGGTGCCTGCTCTAAACAGCAGTATGTCTGACTGGGTTCATCCATTCATACTTGATCTACTGGAATGACTTCCAGTGCAGACAGCTGTGTGGTAAGTTCTTGAAGAGTTGATAACTCACTCTAACTCAAGACTATAGTGTTGGGGAAACTGATGCTAATTAGACTTTGCTTCTACCTGTCTCTTTGGTCTTGCATGAATTACAGCACTTTCTGAGTTTTCGTTTCTGTTATTAAAGTGAAGGACAGGACTAGATCATTTTAATACCTCCTGCTTCCAGTTATCATAGTCTTATTCTCAGACTCTCAACAGTATCAAATTGGTTTCCAGTATTTAAAAATAAAAGGACTTAAAGTACTTTCCTTATATGACCATTGAATTTGGCTTTCTGCAGCCTTATCAAGTATGCATTAAAACCTTTTCATCCATCTCCAAAAAAAAAAAAAAACAGTAAAGGTCTGTGTTGTTTATTAATGCTTTAATTTAAACTTGTATTTTTATTTGATTTTTTTTAGATGGATGGATTACTCAGGTAGGGGCCAACATCTGAGTTGTAAGAAAAACACTCTGACATTGTCACTATTACCATGAAACCCAAATTAGACACAGAAAAATTACCTCTCCCTAACCCCCCACATTCTGTAACACACAAAGAATGTGTCCATACATCATTTTTAACCTGAAATATGACAGGCTATTCTAACCATTTTTCTGAAGGAAGAGGAGAGTTTAAGCCCACTGATTGGCCAATACACCTGAGGGAAGTTGTTTGCACAGAGAGGGACAAATTAAATAGGAGGATGTGAAAATGCCCTTCCTTCTGACCCCAAGCAAACGCTGAGCCTGCAGGGTACTGAAACTGGTGCCCATTACCCCCATGTCCCGGATTCATCTGTCCTGTGAGGAAGCTCCAATGTCCTGAAGATGAATCAGCACAAAACTAAGGAAAGGATGTGAATTTTCTGGACTAAACAAATCATTTTCAACCTCAAAATGTCTCCCAGGAGATTGCATTTCCCATTCTGAGGCATTTGAAACTATGGAAAGTTACAAATTTTATTTAAGAGCTGGATAAATCAACAGAACACATGCTTTTTTTTTCTTTTCTACCAAGATGGGAAAGAAGCATTTCAAATACAAAGTTGGTAAACTACTGGCATAAGTACACTCAAGTTCATTACCAGTGAATTTTGGAGATATGTTTCTATTTTATAGCTATTGTTTATTTTCCAAGCCTACTCATAAAATTTGCCAAGCACAGAGGACAATATGGTAGTCAGATAACTTATTTAGCAGATGAACATCTTTTATTCCTAAACAGCCAACGAATTTCATTATAATATTAAAGGAAATAACATTGCAAATATATCTGTGCTTAACACTGAAGTGTCCAATTATAAAGCAAAGATGAATAAATCTAAAAGGATAGACAGACTCTGATACAGTAATAGTTGGAAACTTCACATTATATTTTGTCAACTGACAGATCTTTCAGACAAAAAAAAATCATCACACTTCAGAGTTAAGCTACATGCTATAAGCCAAATGCATGTGCTATATGTGGAAACAAATCTCTGGCCTATCTGTGAGAGATTTTCCAGATTAGATAGAGGTAGAAGGACCCACCATGACTATGGGTAGCACCAGCCCATGGGCTGGGTTTCTGAGTGATATGAAAAAGAAGTCCAGCCGAGCATTTAGCATTCATCACTCTCTCCTTTTTCCCTGCTGATATGACGATATGATGCGCGATGTCTGCTTCTGCCTTGATAGACTCCCCCACCCCCTGAAACTATAAGATGGAAATAAAGCCTTTGCTATAGCTGGTTGGGTATTTTGTCCCAGCAGACAAAGTAACAATACATTTGCTATCTAATGTTATCACTATAGTCTTCAGAAGCACGGGTTATTCCCATTTTAAGAAGAAATAAGGGCTGGGGAGTTGGCTCAGTGGGTGTGAGCACTTGTTGAATAAGCATGAGGGCTTGTGTTTGATCCTCATGCATTAAAAAGCCAAGAGTGGTCACGTGTACTTCTAACCCCAGAACTGAGAGAAGCAGAGACAGGAGGAGAATTGTTAGGGCTTTGCTAGACAGCAGCAGCTCCAGGTTCAATGAGAGACTCCATCTCAAGGAGGACACCCAGTGTTCTCCTCTGGCCTCCACGCCTGTGTTCATGATTACACACATCTGCACATTCACACATGTGTATACCACACCAAAAAGTAATTTGAATGCATGTAAAAAAGAAGAAACAATAATAAACTGAATAAGTAACGGTGAAGTAAAATCCCTAAAGTCATTGGCTACTAAATCGTGGGCACTATTTACCCTTGTGTTCTCTGACTATTGGTCTCCTGTGCTTTTATATAAAGCCTCATCTTCACTCTCCTACAATCCATCAGCGAGATGAGTGGTGAGCTCAACAAGGCACAAACATATACACAAGATGCCTCAGATTCCTTTGCAATAGAAAATAGTTGTGACTGGGAACTGCAGGCAAGAATCCAGACCCAAAAGGCAAGTGGACAATGAACTAAGCAGCAGAAGGCACATAAACAGGTCACTTAAAGGGGATGACCAAGAGCCAGGAGCCAGTGTTGAGTATGAAAAGCAGGAATGGAAAGAGAAGAATCAAGCAATGAGCAGTGATCAGCTCCTGATTGCAGCCTGCTAGGTAGGAGAGGCCCCTAAATATACCCCCCAAATGGGCTGAAGCCCCTGAAGCCTCCAGGACTTGGAAATGGAATATGTCAACTGTCTTTGTCCAAACTCAATGTCTCCCACAGGACCACAGGACTTTTTTTTTTTTTGAAGGAATTACCAGTCTCCCTCTTACAAAATTTGCTAATGGACTTATTAAAACTATGGCCTTTTGTACTTAGCCAGTTTCAGAACCTTATTTAGCTACATCACATAAGGAAAGTCCACCAAAGCCCATCAAGGAGTGTGGTGTTTTCATCCGTGCTGATGTGCTTTACAGAAGGGTGCAAATCACTTGTGACGGGTCCCTGGGGGCACCCAGAGTCACCGCTGGAGAGAGTGGCAGGGGTCTCACCTGACACGGAGGATTCCTCACAGTGAGGCATCCTCCTATTGGCACAGTCTGGGAGAGGGACCTGGCTGGCATGGTAACCTTCCCAACACTTCTTCAATGGAGAAGTCAAATGTCTCCAAGAGGGAAGCAGACCACAGACAGGCATTTTGGTGATCTTTTTCAGAGTGTGTCAGGACAGGGGCCAGGGTGCTTTTAGGAAAGGTTCTGACATGTCTTATCAGCCGCCTTGAGGAAGAACTCCTTCAGGGTTCTGCCATTATTTCCTGCTACATAGCCTGGATGTATTATTTTCCTTTTCTTTTTATTAATTGTGCACTTTACCATATGAAGAAATCATGTGTTAGTCACATTCCTCTCATGTTGACCTCTTACATCTCCTCTTCTCTGCCCCCATTCCACTGAGGGCCCTTTTTGGTGGAGTTGTTGGTATTCGCCATGGGTTATGAATGTACCAGTCAGTGGGTGGGGCTGGGGGAAGCCTTGGATTACTCCTACCCATCCCATGGCTTTTATAATCTTGTCAGTAATGTTCCTTAAGCCTTGGTCATTCTGTTCTAAGTCTACTTTAGTGTTGAGCTCTCGGCACCTCTAGATTTCTGCTTTGATGAGTATCTATCGTCATCTCCCTGAAGCAGGTTGTCAGGATAGCTGTGAGAGCAGCACTCATGTTTAAATCACCATTTCCTCTGTGATGTCTCCTGGACCCTAGCAGATATGCTAGAGGTGGTTTGTCTCATGCTAGGCAGTCAGCTATCTTTTCTTGATGTATTCATGAATCTGGGTTCTCCCTGGTCTTCACTGCCATCTGTTAATAAATAAATAAGTAAATAAATAACAGATTCTCCAACCAAGAATGAAAGCCATTTGGATTAAAGAGAATAAGCTAGTAAATTGAGAGACTTTTTGATGGGTGTGGTCACTCTTCTTAGACAAAGGCTAGTGAGAGCTTCTGTCTGGAGTCCATGACCATCTTATCCCTAGGATTCTGACCTGGTTCTCAGTACCAGGTATGAGATCTCTCTCACTGAGTGAGTCCCTTATCCAATCAGAGAGCTGCATAGCGGTGTGTTGCTATTGCACTGGTGTGTACCCCTTGACTAGCAGCTTCATTGTGTGGTTTGCAGGATCCCCTGTTTGTTCACATTGTTGATGGGCATTATTCCCCAGCACTATGAGGGCTAGTTAACAGGGAGCTGGTTTCCTTCTAAGTTCCAATGTGGTCTGATGTCCTGTGTCCACAGACTTGTGTCTTCAGTGATAGGGTCTTACCATTTAGCTCTGGTGGGTAACCAAATGCTTTGGCAGTAGCCTCCACTGTTTGTGTCTCCCAGACTAACAGCTCAATAGGGTGTAACCCAGTTCTTGCACTGAGAATTACTGGCCAGCACCCATGGTTTTAGGATTAGGCTTTCTCCACCCTCTCCAGGACCCAGCTGCCCAGGCAGTCTCTCCTCCCTCTTATTATGGGCTATAGCTTTTAGTTTGCTATCCAGGAGGAAGGTATTGATAACCAGGACATATCTTAGAGCTCATAAACTACCTGCAGATAAATAGTGCCCTAACATAAATGCATACATACATGTACATATATGCATATTCTAAAATTCTTATGGTCAACTGTTCAATCCTTTTTTTAAAAAAATTCAGTGCTTTGTAAAGAAAGAGAAAACTAAACAAAAACCTGTGATTATACAATGTAATAGCAAGCGATTATTCAAACAGGAGAATAACATCTTTATGAGCTCACCCATTTGATTAAAAAAAGGAAGTAGTGAGGAAAAAGAAAATACAAAGGGAGAAGAGAAGCTTTTTACTTTGACAAACTGACTCCAACAGAAACTAGTTATAAGAGCCAAAGAGGTAAGCCAGCCCCCGGCTGCATCTTCTACAGTGCACCCAACCCCTACACTAGGATTCACTCTAATCTCATCCAAATTTTAGTCTTGTGCTATTAATCTATTCAAAACTCATCGTCTAATAAACACACAGGTGTGCCAACTTACTTTCTCCATGGAACTGAGTGTTCCTTAAGTTTACTCTGTCATCT
>PVHP010054145.1:0-10586 GCA_004024765.1 Zapus hudsonius | reverse complement strand
AAAAGAGAGTGAGATCAGTATAGGCTAAATGAGATAAGCATTGTTAATTTGGCAAGATTCTAATGAATGTAGCTTCTCTGTAGGCCCATGGTTAGTGGGGGCTGGCCCCTGGTGTCCTGGTTCTTGGTCACCATAAGAATTTATCTTAGATCCCAGTTCCAGTTAAGGGTTCCTTGCCACTGAGCAGATCTCTTAGCAAATCAGCAACCTGTTGATTACCCACCTAGGTTAAGTGCCACTATTGCACAGATGAGTACTTCTTGGCTTGGTGGTCTCTTACAGCAGTGTCCTCTGAATTCTTATAACATTGGTCAGAGTTATATATCAATGCCCCCGCTTTTTCAGACTACTGTTGGCCAATTTCCCCTGGCATCACTACAGAGTCTACCCTCTGGGAGCTGATTTCATTTCCAAATCCAGCAGGGTCTCTCAGTGTTGTTTGATAGCATTCTGTAGTATTTTCGGCACTTTTGTCTAGGGTGGGTATTCAAGAGCTTTGACGTAAGCCTATCTTGTTTTGGGGACCTTGTGGGTCTCTTTGATCAACAGCTCAGTGTAAGAAGTAATCAATTACTGGGACATGGAGTTATAGATCAGAGCCATTAGACTTGGGGTTAAGCTTCCTCACACCCTCTTCAGGGCCCTTCTTACCAGGCAGTGTCCCCAGCTTCCTTGAGAGCTTACTGTCTGAATGTAAGGATTTTATGGTATTGATTTATTATGGGTTTAGATTAGTGTATATCCCCCCTTCCTCCCATTCCCTCTATCCCTCCTCACACAATTCCTCTTCCATCTCCTTTGTCAATCTCTCAATTTGCATGTCAGGTTTGCTATTTAATTTTTTGATCATAGCCATTTGTACTGGAGTGAGACAGAATCTCAAAGTAGTTTTAATTTCATTTCCATGATGGCTTTTTAAAGATGTTGAACATCTTTTTAGATGTTTATTGACTATTTGTATTTCTTCCTTGGAGAATTTTATCTTCATTTCCCTGTCCCATTTTTTTGAGTGGATTTATTTTTGATTTTTTGTTATTTAGTTTTTTAGTTCTTTGTATATTCTAGATATTAAACCTGTGTCAGAATTTGTAGTCAGCGCATTGCTGGGACAAACAACCAATCTGGCAGTTTACAGGAGGAAGAGAGTTATTTCAAAGTTATGGATCCAGGGCATATTTCATCAATGGTGGAAGAAGCTGGTTCCCTTTCACAGATTCAAGCAGAGAAAAACCACCAACAGCCAGCACCAGAAACACAAATAGCCACAGGTCTAACTGTTCTACATAAATTTTTGATCTGAAATCTAGATCCACCCCCAAACCCACCTTAAGGTTGGACTGACTCCAGGATCTGTCTCCAATGACAATTTCTTCAGCCAGATGGTTGTAGACCCAAGTTACAAGTTTAGTTTTAATAAAACACCCAAGTCTATGGGGCCACACATTTACACTATCACATTCAAACTACCATAGAGGTATAACTGGTAAGATGTTCTCCCATTCTCTAAGTTTTTTTTTTTTTTTTACTGTATTGATTGTTTGCTTAGTGGTACTATGGCTTTTTTAGTTTCATGAGATCCCCTTGGCTAAGTGTTTACCTTATTTTCTGGGCTACTTGTATCTTATTCAAGAAGTCTTTCCCTATACCTATATCTTGCTAGTGTTCTCCCTATTTTTCCTTCTTGTTGTTTTAAAGTTTAAGGATTTATATTGAGGTCATTGACTCATCTAGAGTTGATCTTTGTGCAGGGTTCAGATTTATTCTTCCACACATTATCCAGTTTCTCTAGTGCCATTTGGTGAAGATTATGTCATTTCTCTAGTTTCTTTCTTCAAGATCAGATATATATATATATATATATATATATATATATATATATATATATATATATATATGTAATAGAATATTTATCTAGATTTTCTATTCTATTTTTTTTAATCTATGCATCTGATTTTATGCCAGTACTATGCTTTTATTATTAAGGGGATATAGTATACTTTGAAATTAGGAATAGTGAAATCACCAGTTTTATTCTTTTTTTTTTGCCAAGGATAATTACCCCTATCTGAGGCTGTACTTCCATATGAAATTTTAGGCTATTTTTTCTATTTATATTAAGAACTAAAACCAGTTCTCAAGTTATTCAACAAAATTGAAAAGGAGATAATGCTCTCTTACTCCTTCTATGAAGCCAGCAGTACACTAATGAAACAAGGCCTGGAACAAGACAGAAGTATTCACCTTTCCACTGCAATTTAATATAGTACACCTTTGGGCTGGATCTCAGGATCTACCCTCAGTTACAACTTCTCCAGCCAGGCATCCAGAGATCCAAGTTATGAGTTTAATTTTAACACCTGAGTCAATGGGACAGACATTCAAATTGCCACACAGTCACAATTACAATAGCCACACAAAATTAAATATCTTTAAATATCACTAACCAAGGGCATGAAGGACCTCTACAATGAAAATAATAAAATGCCAAAGAAAGACATTGAGGAAGGCCAGAGAATTTGGAAAGATCACCCTTGCTTATAACCATAAGAATTAATCTGATAAAAATGGTCATACTACCATCAACTGTACACAGATCCAAGGCAATGCCAATCTAGAATGAAAGCCTTGGTTCCTACCTACAGCTGTACACAGATCCAAGGCAATGCCAATCTAGAATGAAAGCCTTGGTTCCTACCTACAGCTGTACATTGATCCAAAGCAATGCCAATCTAGAACAAAAGCCTTGGTGTTGAGAAATAGTACTGCTTCTTGTTCTCAATGTATGCAAGAATGAGATAGTGACCACATATCTCTTCTCCCTAGTTCTTTGCAGTTACTGGCTATAAAAACTTGCTTTTCAAAAACCCTCAAGTTTTATTTTGGTAGGCCCAAGTCCTCTTTGTCAAAATAGAGCAGGAAAAAGGATTTTAAGTTTCAATTTTTGGCCAGTTTTGCTAAAATTCTTCTCAAAGCTCACTTAGTGTCAATGCTCAGGACACATTAACTCATGTGTGATGAGAACCTAGTTCTAAAGGAATCCACAAAATTCCTTTATTACAACTCATTATAATACATAATATGGCTGAATTTGCATCCTTAGGTATTCTGTGATAGTCAGATACCTGGAGACGTTTCTAAGAATATAGACAACACATTGCATTTGCAGCAATGAGTGTATAAAGACAAAAAGGTCAGTATTAAAGTCAGGGATAATGATTGTTAACCATTCATAGATATTACCAACTCAGAACCTTAGACTGTCACAGAGGAGGAAAAAAAGAAGAAAAAAAACCCAAGACAAATGGAAGGGAAATAGCAAATTAACATGTGATGGTTTTGGTCACTTGAGTCTTAATCTGTTTTGAGTAGAAGTTATTAATTTCTGGAGGTGTCTACTTGGTTCCAGGTCCTTGGTGGGTGTTACTATATACTGAAAATTATTGTTGGAGAATCCCCCAGAACACATATTTTTTGAGACAAGGTTTTGCTATATAGTGCAGGCTGGCCTCAAACTCATTGCAATCCTTTAGCCTCATGAGTACCCCTAGCCCCTAAATTTTAACTCTTCCAATTGGAAATCATTTTATATACAAATAGGAACAGTATCTCTTTGAGCTAGGAGACATAAATCAATAATAATGACATAATCAGGCACCTGAGGGTGTAGCTTAGTGACAGAGCACTGGTTGGAATATTCAAGGGCCTGAGTTCTATTCCTAACACTACTGAAAATTTAAGTAAGTAAGGAAGTAAGTAAGTAAGTAAATAAATAAATAAATAAATAAATAAATAAATAAAAGAATTTTAATGAAATAGATAGATGGAACATAATGCTTATACGTATATGCAATTGAGCTTTCACAATCCTGCAAACGGTGATTCAATAGGAAATTCAACAAATCAAATGGGAACAACTTAGACAGCTAAATTTTAAAAGGAGACCTCTAAAATAACTTCAAATAGCATGTGAAAATACAGGAATGTGCTAGAATTAAACCCAAATACCAAATAGGATGCAAAGATCTGGGGCTTATGACCTTCTTTTCTGTTTTACCTTTACCATTTCCCTGGACTAGGCCCATGACAGATAAGGCAGTAATTGGGAGCAGCCTCAGCAGGTTTTAATGCTGTTTCCTCAGCAGTATTTTTTAAGTGCAGTGACTATTTTTTCTTTGTAATGGTGAAATAATTTTATCTAAAATATTTCAAACGTTTTCTTTAGGTACTCTGAGAATGACAATGCATCTACCCTGAAAAACAATATTA
This sequence comes from Zapus hudsonius, assembly GCA_004024765.1. Classification (NCBI taxonomy): domain Eukaryota; kingdom Metazoa; phylum Chordata; class Mammalia; order Rodentia; family Dipodidae; genus Zapus; species Zapus hudsonius. The sequence continues at coordinate 6,320 of PVHP010054145.1, read as the reverse complement.
TAACCCTCATGTAATTTGCTGTCTGGTTTGTTTTCTTGTTGTAGCCCACACTAGAGAATGACAGACCACCACACTTATTAAGCCAATCAACAGTCCTTTATTAAGTCATTGACTTAGAAGGGCTCATGCCAGAAAAACTCTCAATGTAGAAAGGAAGTGGAAAAGCACTTATAAAGTTAAGAACCATGATTAAATTATTTTAACATTATTCCAGATACAGGCCAGAAAATAAAGGTTACAGTTACATAATGTTAACATAATTCCAGCTACAGAAATAATAGTTATAGGGCTGGAGAGATGGCTCAGCGGTTAAAGCACTTGCCTCCAGTGCCTAAGGCCCCGGTTTCAATTCCCCAGGTCCCACATGGGCCAGACCCACAAGTTGGTGGCCCTGGTGCTCTCTCTCTCTCTCTCTCTCTCTCTCTTTCTCTCTCTCTCTCTCTCTCTCTCCCTCCCTCCCTCCCTCCTTCCCTCCCTCCCTCTCTCTCTCTCTCTCTTTCTCTCTCTCTCTCTCTCTGTGTCTGCTTGAAAATGAATAAATAAAATATTTTTAAAAATAAATAATAGATATATTATAGATAATAGAATAATAGATAATAGATAGATAACAGAAGTTATAGTTAGTTAACCAATAACATCAAACCAGGGGTATAGAAGTTACAGTTAAATAAAAACAATGAGCCTCCAGGAACATCAGAAAAGGTACTGCAGTTGTAACTGGATAAGAATGTTTTGTTAACCAGGATATAGTTTTCAGAAGTGGGAGAGCCCCATAGAAATGGAGTTACTTGGGACAGTTCATTCTCTGACTGTTGAACCAATTAACACTGTTCATGCCATCCTCGCCCATTGACAGTAATGCAGCCTATACAGAGACGATGACAGGCAATGAGCATTGCAGGGAAGGCTTCTTGTAGGCACAATCTTCAGTCACTCCCAAGTGCCCTGTCTCAGAAATTATTCACTGTTCACATGCTTGTCATTGATAATGACTATGCCACATAATCTCTGTCATACTTAAAGTATATGTTGATTGTACTTTCTATAGGATAGTTAAGCAAAATTAGATGACAAAAAATATACAGCAGTCACACCAACTTGGTATCATACAATTTTACTAACCATAAATAAGTCTGTTGTTAAAGCAAGATTTTTTCCCCTGAAACAGACAGTATCTGACCACATGTTAATATGACATTTATTAATCTATATAGACACTTAAAACATCTTCCTGTCTACATCTCCCCACTTACAGCTAATTTTATAATTACAGTCCAATTCTAGATCATCCTCCTTCTGTGATTTCATGTTTTACAATGTTTTGAAAATAGAAAAATATGCCCAATGTTGACCTCTGGCTTATATGTGCTATCATCCATTCATCCACATACACACACATGTGTGTGTGTCCAATCCCCTCACATATTACAAAATTCTCACATTTGAAACACTTTCTCTTTAACCTTCCAAGTGTTCTTACCCCAGTGTTTCTGTTTTTGTTTCTCTTAAAAAATGTTAATGTTTTTAAAGGATTTTTATATTTTAAAAAATATGTTAATGTTTTTAAAGGATTTTCAATTGAATGAATGAAATAAGGCAGAGAAATGTCTGAGATTGTGCGGGTAAAAATAAAAAAAATAATGGCTAATTTCTTATTTCTTGTTAAGGGCTAACTGCTCATTTTAATTTGCCTTTACTTAAACTCTGTAAAATAACTGTGCCAAAGGTCTCAAGAGAAGCATTAGACATGCAACAGCCTGATTAGACACAGGAAGATGGAGTTAAGTAACTAACTGTTTATCTGGCTTCTGTATACTGCTTGCACCATATGAATGTGAAAGGATAAGGATGGCTAACCGCTTATCCGGCTGGCTGCTTGTGCAGGATGACCAAATGTAACCCCTGGACTGAATAGACTGCGTGCAGGAAAAATATGAAACATAAATGTACCAATGAGAAAGTAGCCCACCCAAACTGTTGACTTCTGTCTATAAAAAAGCTTGAGTTTCTGCACTTGGGGCCATTGGTCTCAGCCTGCTGAGTGACCACAGACCAGGTTTGAACCTGTTCAAATAAAACGACCCTTGCTTTTGCTCTGACTTGAGTTTCTGGTGGTCTTTCTTCGGGGGTGGCAGACCTTACAATTCTGGGCTCATCCAGAATCCCCCAGACCCACCAGACCACTGGTCAACGGGTCAAGGACGTGTCAACCCAATCTGTAAGTGAACAGTGCCTTCATCAAAAAGCTACCTCAATTTTTCAATGTTTGATTTTGAATTGAGCTCATGATGTCTGTAGTGAACCTTTTATAGGCAATACCTTGGACTGGTGTCTGGAGTGAGCCTTTTTTAGGCAAGACCTTGAACTGCTGATTCCCATTGCACTGACCAAGTAAATCCAGCAGACGTACGTATGAATGGTCAGGGGACTGCCAGGAGACATTCCCCCAGTCCCAGGGAAGAAGGCCTTGAATTTGAAACTGAAAAGAACGTTCTGTTGTGGTTTGTTCTTGCCATTAACCTGTTAATGACTGACACCCCGATTCTTTTCACAGCTGATGTGGACTCAGAGGAGGGTGGACAAATTTCAATTCCTAATCTCCACTTTCCTAACCTTTTTGGTCTTACAGGACTAGGGAAAAGAAAAGCTCAGTCACCTGTTTATTTACTCCTTCCGGGGAAATCTAAAGAGACAAGCCGCAAAACTGGTTAGAGGACCCCCTGGATGTTAATAGCCTTTGTTTCAAAGACTCCTGCAGCTGGGCTACTCAAAACCCTCCAGGCAACTTTTTTTTTTGGGGGGGGGAGGAAAGTATTTATTGAACCAATAGTTAGGGGAAGTTAAGGAAAAGGTTGGCTCTCTTTCACAGATCCAAGCAGAGACAGAGACCCAGCATCTCCCAGAAGCAAGCAAGCACACTGTAACACTGAAAGTCACAAAATGGCAGAATTACCAGACTTGGGTTTTGGCTGCTGTTTTGCATATGTATCCCTAGAATTTTGCACCCAATTTAGAAAGGTCTATCCCAGGAGGCCAGGCCAAAGTGATACCTCCTCCAGTCAGAGAGCTGGAGATAATTTATAATTATAATAAACCTTTGATTCTATTGGAGGACATCTATTCAAACTACCACATCTAGCATGAGTGTTGGTTTGTTATTAATTATCGACTATTAATTCTCTCCATTTTGTCCTCCACAAATTTGAGAGAGCATCTTGCAAACAACATCAGCATCTTCCTTCTCTGGCCATGGTCAGCCGGAAGCACCGATTCCACAGGGACCTGGAGGCTGGAAACAAAAAATTTGCCACAGAGCCAAGGATGTTACCAGTTTTTTTTTTCTTTCAAAGAATCAGAAATTAATCTTTGCTTTTTTTGAAACCATTTGTTCAGAGTAAATTAAGCCTTGTGACACATGTGGTATTTTTACAGGGCTGAGACAGGAGAATAACAAATACGCTTACTGGACTAATAAAAAATCCCTCCTTTTAGGTTATTCAAAGGCACTTTCCTACTTATACAATGTTATAAATTTTAACTATGATACAGACTTCTGTCTTCTCAGGTTAACCTTGATCAATTTTGACAATTTTACCAAAATGGGTGAATTGTCATATATATTCAAAGGTTCCAAAGGTAACATTCTCAAATATAGTAAATGTGAATATAACTTGTCTCAGAGATCATTATGTTTTGCCTATACTGTTTCAAAATGTGCAACATGAAATTATTAGCAGGAGATATCATATATCCATAAATGATAAAATCTATAAATATGTGCTAATAAATATTATATGGTTTGTTAGTTTGCTTAAAATTATATTCATAGAGTGTTACATACAAGAAGTGCCTAATTCTTTTAATACTTGAATATATCTATTTTATCTATTAGATAAAAGCTAAGTCAGAAGGGTATGATTTCTCTGAATTTTATAAAGGATAAGAAACTAAGTTCTATAGAAACATATGTGTTGGATGTCAATTTTCCTATTAAAGCCAAGTACAGATATTAGTGCTCATGGACTTAACAAAAGAAAGAGCATATATTAATGTGCTCAACTGGCTTTGAATTTAGGACAGAGCTCTCCTAAAGCCAAACTCCAGAGACAGACATATTTCCCAGTGCTTCCTCATAAACCAAATTGGCCCTTTGGTTGATGACAAACATAAGGAAAATAATAACACAAGGAGATTTATATCTTCTTTATGATGTCAAAGTTCATGATTATATGGGTAAACTGAGTCAAAGAAAAAGACATTGTCTACTGTAAATGCTATACTTTCTGCTTGCTTCTAAAAGAAAAAAAATCCTTTAAAAAGGTCTTTATTAGTGTGTTAAAGACCATGTTGTTCAATGGTTAGAGACACTTTTCAATGGTTATACTCATTTGGCATTCTTAGATAGGAAAGGATCTACACCCAAATTTTGGTAAATATAGTAATTGCTGTGGGTTTTTGCAAAAAGACTGGTCACAGCAAACTTTAAAAAAAGAGTGACTGCCACAGGTCAGCCTTAAGTACTAAATGATTCTCTAGCCTAAGTTTTTATAAAACAGAGTGCAACTGTTCTTTTGCTTGTAAGACCATTTAAACTGGCCACTGCTACCACTGGACTTGATCACTCTAGTTATAGTGTTTGGCTCAGTGACTTCTAATTCTAATGCTAGATGAAGTTATCAACCTAATAAAAATTGTACAATAATTTCAATTATATTTCCTTGTTTACTTTTAATGCGATTTCTGGGTATGTTTTAAAACTGCTTCTTGCCATGGTGTGCAACAGTTGGTTAATGCTCTCTTCACAGTATAACAGAGAAGGTAAAACATCCACTTTGTCTTAAACTATTCCAGTTTCTGCACGGATGGGTGGCAGGAGTTTCTTCTTTCAATAGTTCTTTCTTGTCCAAGGGATAATTTTTGTACCTTTTTCAAATGGGGAAGATAAAAATTTGATTAAGCTCTTGAATGAAACTGAGAATGGCAATTCCATTATTTTCCTTGACTTGTGTAAATGTACATGATTTATGCTAATATCCTTATGTTTTTTATTAGTGGGCTATTTGATCTCTTAGTCATGACTGAGATTCTTTAAAATCTTTTTTCTTTCAACTACTGCTAGTACTGGTCTGCTCAACTTTCTATCTTGTGTCTGTTTATTTGGAAGGAGAATTTCTGCATGATTTAGGACAACTTTGTGCTTTTTCATCTCATTTATGTTATGGAAATTAATTAAATTAATGTCATATTCTATTACCCAAAGTTCATATTACTTATGTAATTAATTTCATTTTTCTAATTTTACTGCTTAAAATATTAAGCCCAGTGTCATGATGCCTTCCTAGAACTGATCTTATAATAACTTCAGGACCCCTGCTCTTCCCAAAAGACCACACTGCTAATATTTGACTTCATTGGGTACATAAAGCTTCCAATTCCGAGTACCTTATTTTATGTTCTTGAAAAGTATCCTAACTGATAAAGTGGAAATGTAGGGAAAAGAAATGCTACATTATTTTCTGAAGTAAAAATACAGCTCTACTACTATTGTGTTATCATTGAAATGATTAAGTACAAGAAATGATTGCTGTTGAGCTAAGCCTTTTCTTCAAAGGTTAGTACATTGAAGTCAGTGTAATTTATAATAACATATAAAGTATTTATGATGGTAAGTTACTTGAGACTAAAAATTATCATATCTGACTTGATATATTTTCTATTTTTTCCTCATTAAAATCACTATAACTAAAAATGTATTTTCTGTATTTCTACCCATGAAGTACATTCAGCTAGTCTAGGTATAATTTTCTCTAAAATTTCAGACACTCCCCTGATTACCCTTGCATCTCAGGTTTCCCCAATATTTACCACCATGTGTAAAAAGATTTTCTAACCAAGAGTGGAACAGTATAAACCAAAGGTCATGAACATATACATTTAGAAGGCTTTTGTGAATGGCATAACATCTCCAACTAGCTAAAGAAAAATGGAAGCTTCCCTCAGGGTCCTAAATCCTTCTAGGTGTTAGGCTTGTGAATGACTTCTCAGTACCAAGTTTGAATTCTTTCCCACAAAGAGGAGCTTCATATCCATTCAGAGAGCAGTTGATTACCCCATAATTTATGTGCCACTATCGCATCCATGGTCACATCTTGCCTGGCTGTTTGATTTTGTAGCTTGCAGGATCCACTACATGTTTTCGACCCCAGCAGCTCACAGAGCACACAGCTGGTCAGCTGGGAGCTGGCTTCACTTCAGTTTGAGCTTAATTTCTCAATGTATTGCAATGAGTACTTTGTGGTATCTCTGCAATAGTTTTTAGC